>SZWC01001789.1:4784-72385 GCA_023375785.1 Penium margaritaceum | reverse complement strand
AACTTTGTGCATAAACTTTGTGCATAAACTTTGTGCATAAACTTTGTGCATAAACTTTGTGCATAAACTTTGTGCATAAACCTTGTGCATAAACTTTTTGCATAAATTCTATGCATAAACTTTGTGCATAAACCTTGTGCATTAACTTTGTGCATAAACTTTGTGCATAAAATTTGTGCATAAACTTTGTGCATAAACGTTTTGTATAAACTTTGTGCATAAACTTTGTGCATAAACTTTGTGCATAAACGTTTTTCATAAACATTGTGCACAAACTTTGTGCATAAACAATGTGCCTAAACAATGTGCATAAACTTTGTGTATAAAATTTGTGCATAACATTTGTGCATAAACGTTGTGCATAAACTTTGTGCATACACTTTGTGCGTAAAATTTGTGCATAAACGTTGTGCATAAAATTTGTGCAAGAAATTTGTGCATACAATTTGTGCATAAACTTTGTGCATAAACTTTGTGCATAAACTTTGTGCATGAACTCTGTACATAAACTTTGTGCATAAACTTTGTGCATAAACGTTGTGCATAAACTTTGTGCAAAATCTTTGTGCATAAACTTTGTGCATGAAAATTTGGCATAAAATTTGTTCATAAACTTTGTACATAAACTTTGTGCATGAACTTTGTGTATAAACTTCATGCATAAACTTTGTGCATAAAATTTGTGCTCAAACATTGTGCATAAACTTTGTGCATACACTTTGTGAAAAAACTTTCTGCATAAACTTTGTGCAAAATATTTGTGCATAAACCTGGTGCATGAACGTTTGGCATAAAATTTGTGCATAAACTTTGTACATAAACTTTGTGTATAAACGTTGTGCATACACTTTGTGCATAAAATTTGTGCACAAACATTGTGCATAAACTTTGTGCATACACTTTGTGCATAAACGTTGTACATAAACTTCGTGCATAAACTTTGTGCATAAACTTTGTGCATAAACTTTGTGCAAAATCTTTGTGCATAAACTTTGTGCAAAAACTTTGTGCAAAAACTTTGTGCAGAAACGTTTTGCATAAACGTTGTGCATAAACATTGTGCAAAATCTTTGTGCATAAAAATTTGTGCAAAAACTTTGAGCATAAACATTTGGCATAAACGTTGTACATAAACTTTGTGCATAAACTTTCTGTATAATCGTTGTGCATAAACTGTGTGCATATAATTTATGCGGAAACTTTGTGCATAAATTTTGTGCATAAACTTTGTGCATAAACTTTGGGCATTATACTTTGTGCATAAGCTTTGTGCATAAACTCTCTGCATAAACATTGTGCATAAACGTTGTGCATAAACTCTGTGCATAAACGTTGTGCATAAACTTTGTGCATAAGCGTTTGGCACAAACTTTGTGCATAAACTTTGTGCATAAACTTTGTGCATAAACTCTATGCATAAACTTTGTGCAGAAACTTTGTGCATAAACTTTGTGCATAAACTATGTGCATAAACTCTGTGCATAAACTTTGGGCAGAAACTTTGTGCATAAACTATGTGCATAAACATTGTGCATAAGCTTTGTGCATAAACGTTGTTCATAAACTTTCTGCATAAACGTTTTGCATAAACTTTGTGCATAAACTTTGTGCATAAACGTTTTGCATAAACGTTGTGCATAAACTCTGTGCATAAACTTTGTGCATAAACATTGTGTATGCACTTTGTGCATACAATTTTGGCATAAACTTTGTGCATAAACTTTGTGCATAATCGTTTGGCATAAACTTTGTGCATAATCTTTGTGCATAAACCTTGTGCATAAAGGTTTGGCATAAACTTTTGGCATAAACTTTGTGCATAAACTTTGTGCATAAACGTTGTGCATAAACTTTGTGCATAAACGTTGTGCATAAACTTTGTGCATAAACGTTGTGCATAAACTTTGTGCATAAACGTTGTGCATAAACTTTGTGCATAAACGTTGTGCATAAACTTTGTGCATAAACGTTGTGCATAAACTTTGTGCATAAACGTTGTGCATAAACTTTGTGCATAAACGTTGTGCATAAACTTTGTGCATAAACGTTGTGCATAAACTTTGTGCATAAACGTTGTGCATAAACTTTGTGCATAAACGTTGTGCATAAACTTTGTGCATAAACGTTGTGCATAAACTTTGTGCATAAACGTTGTGCATAAACTTTGTGCATAAACGTTGTGCATAAACTTTGTGCATAAACGTTGTGCATAAACTTTGTGCATAAACGTTGTGCATAAACTTTGTGCATAAACGTTGTGCATAAACTTTGTGCATAAACGTTGTGCATAAACTTTGTGCATAAACGTTGTGCATAAACTTTGTGCATAAACGTTGTGCATAAACTTTGTGCATAAACGTTGTGCATAAACTTTGTGCATAAACGTTGTGCATAAACTTTGTGCATAAACGTTGTGCATAAACTTTGTGCATAAACGTTGTGCATAAACTTTGTGCATAAACGTTGTGCATAAACTTTGTGCATAAACGTTGTGCATAAACTTTGTGCATAAACGTTGTGCATAAACTTTGTGCATAAACGTTGTGCATAAACTTTGTGCATAAACGTTGTGCATAAACTTTGTGCATAAACGTTGTGCATAAACTTTGTGCATAAACGTTGTGCATAAACTTTGTGCATAAACGTTGTGCATAAACTTTGTGCATAAACGTTGTGCATAAACTTTGTGCATAAACGTTGTGCATAAACTTTGTGCATAAACGTTGTGCATAAACTTTGTGCATAAACGTTGTGCATAAACTTTGTGCATAAACGTTGTGCATAAACTTTGTGCATAAACGTTGTGCATAAACTTTGTGCATAAACGTTGTGCATAAACTTTGTGCATAAACGTTGTGCATAAACTTTGTGCATAAACGTTGTGCATAAACTTTGTGCATAAACGTTGTGCATAAACTTTGTGCATAAACGTTGTGCATAAACTTTGTGCATAAACGTTGTGCATAAACTTTGTGCATAAACGTTGTGCATAAACTTTGAGCATAAACTTTGTGCATAAACTTTGTGTATAAACGTTGTGCATAAAATCCGTGCATATATTTTATGCAGAAACTTCGTGCATAAACTTTGTGCATAAACTTTGTGCATAGACTTTGTGCATATAACTTTGTGCATAAACATTGTGCATAAACTTTGTGCATACACTTTGTGAATAAACTTTGTGCATGAACTTTGTGCAAAATCTTTGTGCATAAACTTCGTGCATGAACTTTTGGCATAAGCTTTGTGCATAAACTTTGTCAATAAACTTTGTGCATAAACTCTGTGTATAAACTTTGTGCATAAACTTTGTGCATAAAATGTGTGCAGAAAGATTGTGCATAAGCTTTGTGCATACACTTTTTGCATAAACTTTGTACATACACTTCGTGCATAAACTTTGTGCATAAAATATGTGCATAAACTTTGTGCAAAATCTTTGTGCATCAACTTTGCGCAGAAACTTTGTGCAGAAGCGTTTTGCATAAACGTTGTGCATAAACTTTGTGCATAAACTTTGTGCATAAACTTTGTGCATAAATGTTGTGCATAAACTTTGAGCATAAACTTTGTGCATAAAATTTGTGTATAAAAATTTGGCATAAACTTTGTGCATAAACTTTGTGTATAAACGTTGTGCATAAACTCTGTGCATATATTTTATGGAGAAACGTCGTGCAGAAATTTTGTGCATAAACTTTGTGCATAAATTTTGTGCATAAACTTTGTGCATAAACTTTGTGCATAAACTCTCTGCATAAACTCTCTGCATAAACGTTGTGCATAAACTTTGTGCATAAACTTTGTGCATAAACTCTGTGCATAAACGTTGTGCATAAACTTTGTGCACAAACGTTTGGCACAAACTTTGTGCATAAACTTTGTGCATAAACTTTGTGCATAAACTTTGTGCAAAATCTTTGTGCATAAACTTTGTGCATGAACTTTTGGCATAAAATTTGTTCATAAACTTTGTACATAAACTTTGTGTATAAAATATGTGCACAAACATTGTGCATAAACTTTGTGCATGAACTTTTGGCATAAAATTTGTTCATAAACTTTGTACATAAACTTTGTGTATAAAATATGTGCACAAACATTGTGCATAAACTTTGTGCATGAACTTTTGGCATAAAATTTGTTCATAAACTTTGTACATAAACTTTGTGTATAAAATATGTGCACAAACATTGTGCATAAACTTTGTGCATGAACTTTTGGCATAAAATTTGTTCATAAACTTTGTACATAAACTTTGTGTATAAAATATGTGCACAAACATTGTGCATAAACTTTGTGCATGAACTTTTGGCATAAAATTTGTTCATAAACTTTGTACATAAACTTTGTGTATAAAATATGTGCACAAACATTGTGCATAAACTTTGTGCATGAACTTTTGGCATAAAATTTGTTCATAAACTTTGTACATAAACTTTGTGTATAAAATATGTGCACAAACATTGTGCATAAACTTTGTGCATGAACTTTTGGCATAAAATTTGTTCATAAACTTTGTACATAAACTTTGTGTATAAAATATGTGCACAAACATTGTGCATAAACTTTGTGCATGAACTTTTGGCATAAAATTTGTTCATAAACTTTGTACATAAACTTTGTGTATAAAATATGTGCACAAACATTGTGCATAAACTTTGTGCATGAACTTTTGGCATAAAATTTGTTCATAAACTTTGTACATAAACTTTGTGTATAAAATATGTGCACAAACATTGTGCATAAACTTTGTGCATGAACTTTTGGCATAAAATTTGTTCATAAACTTTGTACATAAACTTTGTGTATAAAATATGTGCACAAACATTGTGCATAAACTTTGTGCATGAACTTTTGGCATAAAATTTGTTCATAAACTTTGTACATAAACTTTGTGTATAAAATATGTGCACAAACATTGTGCATAAACTTTGTGCATGAACTTTTGGCATAAAATTTGTTCATAAACTTTGTACATAAACTTTGTGTATAAAATATGTGCACAAACATTGTGCATAAACTTTGTGCATGAACTTTTGGCATAAAATTTGTTCATAAACTTTGTACATAAACTTTGTGTATAAAATATGTGCACAAACATTGTGCATAAACTTTGTGCATGAACTTTTGGCATAAAATTTGTTCATAAACTTTGTACATAAACTTTGTGTATAAAATATGTGCACAAACATTGTGCATAAACTTTGTGCATGAACTTTTGGCATAAAATTTGTTCATAAACTTTGTACATAAACTTTGTGTATAAAATATGTGCACAAACATTGTGCATAAACTTTGTGCATGAACTTTTGGCATAAAATTTGTTCATAAACTTTGTACATAAACTTTGTGTATAAAATATGTGCACAAACATTGTGCATAAACTTTGTGCATGAACTTTTGGCATAAAATTTGTTCATAAACTTTGTACATAAACTTTGTGTATAAAATATGTGCACAAACATTGTGCATAAACTTTGTGCATGAACTTTTGGCATAAAATTTGTTCATAAACTTTGTACATAAACTTTGTGTATAAAATATGTGCACAAACATTGTGCATAAACTTTGTGCATGAACTTTTGGCATAAAATTTGTTCATAAACTTTGTACATAAACTTTGTGTATAAAATATGTGCACAAACATTGTGCATAAACTTTGTGCATGAACTTTTGGCATAAAATTTGTTCATAAACTTTGTACATAAACTTTGTGTATAAAATATGTGCACAAACATTGTGCATAAACTTTGTGCATGAACTTTTGGCATAAAATTTGTTCATAAACTTTGTACATAAACTTTGTGTATAAAATATGTGCACAAACATTGTGCATAAACTTTGTGCATGAACTTTTGGCATAAAATTTGTTCATAAACTTTGTACATAAACTTTGTGTATAAAATATGTGCACAAACATTGTGCATAAACTTTGTGCATGAACTTTGTGTATAAACGTTGTGCATAAAATCCGTGCATATATTTTATGCAGAAACTTCGTGCATAAACTTTGTGCATAAACTTTGTGCATAAACTTTGTGCATAAGCTTTGTGCATAAACTTTGTGCAGAAACTTTGTGCATAAACCTTTTGCATAAACTTTGTGCATAAACATTGTGCATAAACATTTTGCATAAACGTTGTGCATAAACTTTGTGCATATACTTTGTGCATAAACTTTGTGCATAAACTTTGTGCATAAAATTTGTGCATAAACGTTGTGCAGAAACTTTGTGCATAAACGTTGTGCATAAACGTTGTGCATAAACTTTGTGCATATACTTTGTGCATAAACTTTGTGCATAAACTATGTGCATAAACTCTGTGCATAAACTTTGTGCAGAAACTTTGTGCATAAACGTTGTGCATAAACTATGTGCATAAAGTTTTTGCATAAAAGTTGTTCATAAACTTTCTGCATAAACTATGTGCATAAACTTTGTGCATAAACTTTGTGCATAAGCGTTTTGCATAAATGTTGTGCATAAACTCTGTGCATAAACTTTGTGCATACACTTTTTGCATAAGCTTTGTGCATAAACTTTGTGCATAAACTTTGTGCAGAAACTTTGTGCTTATACTTTGTGCATAAACTATGCGCATAAACTCTGTGCATAAACTTTGTGCAGAAACTTTGTGCTTATACTTTGTGCATAAACTATGCGCATAAACTCTGTGCATAAACTTTGTGCAGAAACTTTGTGCTTATACTTTGTGCATAAACTATGCGCATAAACTCTGTGCATAAACTTTGTGCAGAAACTTTGTGCTTATACTTTGTGCATAAACTATGCGCATAAACTCTGTGCATAAACTTTGTGCAGAAACTTTGTGCTTATACTTTGTGCATAAACTATGCGCATAAACTCTGTGCATAAACTTTGTGCAGAAACTTTGTGCTTATACTTTGTGCATAAACTATGCGCATAAACTCTGTGCATAAACTTTGTGCAGAAACTTTGTGCTTATACTTTGTGCATAAACTATGCGCATAAACTCTGTGCATAAACTTTGTGCAGAAACTTTGTGCTTATACTTTGTGCATAAACTATGCGCATAAACTCTGTGCATAAACTTTGTGCAGAAACTTTGTGCTTATACTTTGTGCATAAACTATGCGCATAAACTCTGTGCATAAACTTTGTGCAGAAACTTTGTGCTTATACTTTGTGCATAAACTATGCGCATAAACTCTGTGCATAAACTTTGTGCAGAAACTTTGTGCTTATACTTTGTGCATAAACTATGCGCATAAACTCTGTGCATAAACTTTGTGCAGAAACTTTGTGCTTATACTTTGTGCATAAACTATGCGCATAAACTCTGTGCATAAACTTTGTGCAGAAACTTTGTGCTTATACTTTGTGCATAAACTATGCGCATAAACTCTGTGCATAAACTTTGTGCAGAAACTTTGTGCTTATACTTTGTGCATAAACTATGCGCATAAACTCTGTGCATAAACTTTGTGCAGAAACTTTGTGCTTATACTTTGTGCATAAACTATGCGCATAAACTCTGTGCATAAACTTTGTGCAGAAACTTTGTGCTTATACTTTGTGCATAAACTATGCGCATAAACTCTGTGCATAAACTTTGTGCAGAAACTTTGTGCTTATACTTTGTGCATAAACTATGCGCATAAACTCTGTGCATAAACTTTGTGCAGAAACTTTGTGCTTATACTTTGTGCATAAACTATGCGCATAAACTCTGTGCATAAACTTTGTGCAGAAACTTTGTGCATAAACATTGTGCATAAACTTTGCGCATAAACGTTGTGCGTAAACGTTGCGCAAAATCTTTGTGCTTCAACTTTGTGCATGAACTTTTGGCATAAAATTTGTTCATAAACTTTGTACATAAACTTTGTGTATAAAATATGTGCACAAACATTGTGCATAAACTTTGTGCATGAACTTTTTGCATGAACTTTGTGCAAAATCTTTGTGCATAAACTTTGTGCATAAACTTTGTGCATAAATGTTGTGCATAAACTTTGAGCATAAACTTTGTGCATAAAATTTGTGTATAAACATTTGGCATAAACTTTGTGCATAAACTTTGTGTATAAACGTTGTGCATAAACTCTGTGCATATATTTTATGGAGAAACGCCGTGCAGAAATTTTGTGCATAAACTTTGTGCATAAACTTTGTGCATAAACTTTGTGCATAAACTTTGTGCATAAACTCTCTGCATAAACTCTCTGCATAAACGTTGTGCATAAACTTTGTGCATAAACTTTGTGCATAAACTCTGTGCATAAACGTTGTGCATAAACTTTGTGCACAAACGTTTGGCACAAACTTTGTGCATAAACTTTGTGCATAGACTTTGTGCATATAACTTTGTGCATAAACATTGTGCATAAACTTTGTGTATAAAATTTGTGCATAAAATTTGTGCAAAAAAATTGTGCATAAACGTTGTGCAGAAACTTTGTGCATAAACGTTGTGCCTAAACTTTGTGCATAAACTCTATGCATAAACTTTGTGCAGAAACTTTGTGCATCAACTTTGTGCAGAAACTTTGTGCATAAACTTTGTGCATAGACTTTGTGCATATAACTTCGTGCATAAACATTGTGCATAAACTTTGTGTATAAAATTTGTGCATAAAATTTGTGCAAAAAAATTGTGCATAAACGTTGTGCAGAAACTTTGTGCATAAACGTTGTGCCTAAACTTTGTGCATAAACTCTATGCATAAACTTTGTGCAGAAACTTTGTGCATCAACTTTGTGCAGAAACTTTGTGCATAAACTTTGTGCATAGACTTTGTGCATATAACTTCGTGCATAAACATTGTGCATAAACTTTGTGTATAAAATTTGTGCATAAAATTTGTGCAAAAAAATTGTGCATAAACGTTGTGCAGAAACTTTGTGCATAAACGTTGTGCCTAAACTTTGTGCATAAACTCTATGCATAAACTTTGTGCAGAAACTTTGTGCATCAACTTTGTGCAGAAACTTTGTGCATAAACTTTGTGCATAGACTTTGTGCATATAACTTCGTGCATAAACATTGTGCATAAACTTTGTGTATAAAATTTGTGCATAAAATTTGTGCAAAAAAATTGTGCATAAACGTTGTGCAGAAACTTTGTGCATAAACGTTGTGCCTAAACTTTGTGCATAAACTCTATGCATAAACTTTGTGCAGAAACTTTGTGCATCAACTTTGTGCAGAAACTTTGTGCATAAACTTTGTGCATAGACTTTGTGCATATAACTTCGTGCATAAACATTGTGCATAAACTTTGTGTATAAAATTTGTGCATAAAATTTGTGCAAAAAAATTGTGCATAAACGTTGTGCAGAAACTTTGTGCATAAACGTTGTGCCTAAACTTTGTGCATAAACTCTATGCATAAACTTTGTGCAGAAACTTTGTGCATCAACTTTGTGCAGAAACTTTGTGCATAAACTTTGTGCATAGACTTTGTGCATATAACTTCGTGCATAAACATTGTGCATAAACTTTGTGTATAAAATTTGTGCATAAAATTTGTGCAAAAAAATTGTGCATAAACGTTGTGCAGAAACTTTGTGCATAAACGTTGTGCCTAAACTTTGTGCATAAACTCTATGCATAAACTTTGTGCAGAAACTTTGTGCATCAACTTTGTGCAGAAACTTTGTGCATAAACTTTGTGCATAGACTTTGTGCATATAACTTCGTGCATAAACATTGTGCATAAACTTTGTGTATAAAATTTGTGCATAAAATTTGTGCAAAAAAATTGTGCATAAACGTTGTGCAGAAACTTTGTGCATAAACGTTGTGCCTAAACTTTGTGCATAAACTCTATGCATAAACTTTGTGCAGAAACTTTGTGCATCAACTTTGTGCAGAAACTTTGTGCATAAACTTTGTGCATAAGCTTTGTGCATAAACTTTTGGCATAAACTTTGTGCATAAACATTGTGCATAAACTTTGTGCATAAACGTTGTGCGTAAACGTTGCGCAAAATCTTTGTGCATCAACTTTGTGCATGAACTTTTGGCATAAACTTTGTTCATAAACTTTGTGTATAAAATATGTGCACAAACATTGTGCATAAACTTTGTGCATACACTTTGTGCATGAACTTTTTGCATGAACTTTGTGCAAAATCTTTGTGCATAAACTTCGTGCATTAACTTTTGGCATAAACTTTGTGCATAAACTTTGTCAATAAACTTTGTGCATAAACTTTGTGTATAAACTTTGTGCATAAACTTTGTGCATAAAATGTGTGCACAAAGATTGTGCATAAGCTTTGTGCATACACTTTTTGCATAAACTTTGTACATAAACTTCGTGCATAAACTTTGTGCATAAAATATGTGCATAAACTTTGTGCAAAATCTTTGTGCATAAACTTTGCACAGAAACTTTGTGCAAAAGCGTTTTGCATAAACATTGTGCATAAACTTTGTGCATAAACTTTGTGCATAAAATTTGTGCATAAATGTTGTGCATAAACTTTGAGCATAAACTTTGTGCATAAAATTTGTGTATAAACATTTGGCATAAACTTTGTGCATAAACTTTGTGTATAAACGTTGTGCATAAACTCTGTGCATATATTTTATGGAGAAACTTCGTGCAGAAATTTTGTGCATAAACTTTGTGCATAAACTTTGTGCATAAACTCTCTGCATAAACTCTCTGCATAAACGTTGTGCATAAAATTTGTGCATAAACTTTGTGCATAAACTCTGTGCATAAACGTTGTGCATAAACTTTGTGCACAAACGTTTGGCACAAACTTTGTGCATAAACTTTGTGCATAAACTTTGTGCATAGACTTTGTGCATATAACTTTGTGCATAAACATTGTGCATAAACTTTGTGTATAAAATTTGTGCATAAAATTTGTGCAAAAAAATTGTGCATAAACGTTGTGCAGAAACTTTGTGCATAAACGTTGTGCCTAAACTTTGTGCATAAGCTCTATGCATAAACTTTGTGCAGAAAATTTGTGCTTATACTTTGTGCATAAACTATGTGCATAAACTCTGTGCATAAACTTTGTGCAGAAATTTTGTGCATAAACGTTGTGCATAAACTATGTGCATAAACTTTGTGCATAAACTTTGTGCATAAAAGTTGTTCATAAACTTTCTGCATAAACGTTTTGCATAAACTTTGTGCATAAACGTTTTGCGTAAACGTTTTGCATAAACGTTTTGCATAAACTTTGTGCATAAACGTTTTGCGTAAACGTTTTGCATAAACGTTGTGCATAAACTCTGTGCATAAACTTTGTGCATAAACATTGTGTATACACTTTGTGCATACACTTTTGGCATAAACTTTGTGCATAATCGTTTGGCATAAACTTTGTGCATAATCTTTGTGCATAAACTTTGTGCATAAACGTTTGGCATAAACTTTTGGAATAAAATTTGTGCATAAACTTTGTGCATAAACTTTGTGCATAAACTTTGTGCATAAAAGTTGTGTATAAACTTTCTGCATAAACTTTGTGCATAAACTTTGTGCATATACTTTGTGCATAAACTTTTGGCATAAACTTTGTGCATAAATTTTGTGTATAAAATTTGTGCACAAACATTGTGCATAAACTTTGTGCATACACTTTGTGCATAAAATTTGTGCATGAACTTTGTGCAAAATCTTTGTGCATAAACTTCGTGCATGAACTTTTGGCATAAACTTTGTGCATAAACTTTGTCAATAAACTTTGTGCATAAACTTTGTGTATAAACTTTGTGCATAAACTTTGTGCATAAACTTTGTGCAAAATCTTTGTGCATAAACTTCGTGCATGAACTTTTGGCATAAACTTTGTGCATAAACTTTGTCAATAAACTTTGTGCATAAACTTTGTGTATAAACTTTGTGCATAAACTTTGTGCATAAACTTTGTGCATACACTTTAAGCATAAACTTTGTACAGAAACTTCGTGCATAAACTTTGTGCATAAAATGTGTGCATAAACTTTGTGCATAAACTTTGTGCAAAATCTTTGTGCATAAACTTTGCGCAGACACTTTGTGCAGAAGCGTTTCGCATAAACGTTGTGCATAAACTTTGTGCATAAACTTTGTGCATAAACTTTGTGCATAAACGTTGTGCATAACCTTTGAGCATAAACTTTGTGCATAAAATTTGTGTATAAACGTTTGGCATAAAATTTGTGTATAAACGTTGTGCATCAACTCTGTGCATACATTTTATGCAGAAACTTCGTGCATAAACTTTGTGCATAAAATTTGTGCATAAACTTTGTGCATAAGCTTTGTGCATAAACTTTGTGCAGAATCTTTGTGCATAAACGTTTTGCATAAACTTTGTGCATAAACTTTGTGCATAAACATTTTGCATAAACGTTGTGCATAACCTTTGTGCATAAACTTTGTGCATAAACTTTAAGCATAAACTTTGTGCATAAACTTTGTGCATAAACTTTGTGCAGAAACATTGTGCATAAACTTTGTGCATAAACTTTGTGCAAAAAATTTGTGCATAAACGTTGTGCAGAAACTTTGTGCATAAACGTTGTGCCTAAACTTTGTGCATAAACTCTATGCATAAACTTTGTGCAGAAACTTTGTGCATAAACGTTGTGCATAAACTTTGTGCATAAACTTTGTGTATAAACTTTGTGCATAAACTTTGTGCATAAACATTGTGCATAAACATTTTGCATAAACGTTGTGCATAACCTTTGTGCATAAACTTTGTGCTTAAACTTTGTGCATAAACTTTGTGCATAAACATTGTGCATAAACATTTTGCATAAACGTTGTGCATAACCTTTGTGCATAAACTTTGTGCTTAAACTTTGTGCATAAACTTTGTGCATAAACATTGTGCATAAACTTTGTGTATAAAATTTGTGCATAAAATTTGTGCAAAAAAATTGTGCATAAACGTTGTGCAGAAACTTTGTGCATAAACGTTGTGCCTAAACTTTGTGCATAAACTCTATGCATAAACTTTGTGCAGAAACTTTGTGCATAAACTTTGCGCATAAACTTTCTGCATAAACGTTTTGCAGAAACGTTGTGCATAAACCTTGTGCATAAACTTTGTGCATAAACTTTGTGCATAAACTTTTGGCATAAACTTTGTGCATAAACTTTGTGCAAAATCTTTGTGCATAAAATTTGTGCATAAACTTTGTGCACAAATTTTGTGCATAACCTTTGTGCATAAACTTTGTGCTTAAACTTTGTGCATAAACTTTGTGCATAAACTTTGTGCATAAACTTTGTGCATAAACATTGTGCATAAACTTAGTAAATACACTTTGTGCATAAACTTTGTGCTTAAACTTTGTGCATAAACTTTGTGCATAAACTTTGTGCATAAACTTTGTGCATAAACATTGTGCATAAACTTAGTAAATACACTTTGTGCATAAACTTTGTGCATAAACTTTGTGCCAAAACGTTTTGCATAAACTTTGTGCATAACATTTGTGCATAAACTTTGTGCATAAACTTTGTGCATAAACTTTGTGCATAAAAGTTTTGCATAATCTTTGTGCATAACCTTTGTGCATAAACTTTGTGCATAAACGTTTTGCATAATCATTGTGCACAAACTTTGTGCATTAACTTTGTGCATTAACTTTGTGCATAAACTTTGTGCATAAACGTTGTGCATATACTTTGTGCATAAACGTTGTGCAAAAATGTTGTGCATAAACTTTGTGCATAAACTTTGTGCAGAAACGTTTTGCATGAACTTTGTGCATAAGCTTTGTGCATGAATTTTGTGCATAAAGTTTGTGCATTAACTTTGTGCATAAACTTTGTGCATAAACCTTGTGCAAATTTTGTGCAAAAACTTTTTGGATAAACTTTGTGCAGAATCTTTGTGCATAAACTTTGTGCATAAAACTGTGTGCATGAACGTTTTTCATAAACTTTGTGCATTCACTTTGTGGATAAACTTTGTGCATAAACTTTGCGCACAAACTTTGTGCATAAAATTTGTGCATAAACCTTGTGCATAAAATTTGTGCATAAACTTTGTGAATAAACTTTCCGCATAAAATTTGGGCAAAAAATATGGGCATAAACGTTTTGCGCAAAACTTTGTGCTTAAACTATGTGCATAAACGTTGTGCATAATCGTTTTGCATTAACGTTGTGCATAAAATTTGTGCATAAACTTTGAGCATAAACGTTGTTCATAAACTTTGTGCATAAACTTTGTGCAAAACATTTGTGCATAAACTATGTGCATAAACTTTCTGCGTAAAAGTTTTGCATAAACGTTGTGCATAAACTTTGTGCAAAAACTTTGTTCATAAACTTTGTGCATAAACATTGTGCATAAACTTTGTGCATAAACTGTGAGCATAAAATTTGTGCATAAAATGTGTGCATAAACTTTGTGCATAAACTTTGTCCATAAATTTTGTGCATAAACTTTGTGCATAAACTTTGTGCAGAATCTTTGTGCATAAACTTTGTGCATACACTTTGTATGTAAAGTTTGTGCATAAACTTTGTGCAAAAACTTTGTGCATAAACGTTTTGCATAAACATTCTACATAAACTTTTTGCATAAACTTTGTGCATAAGCTTTGTGTATAAACTTTATGCATAAACTTTGTGCATAATCTTTGTGCATAAACTTTGTGCATAAACTTTGTGCATAAACGTTTTGCGTAAACTTTGTGCAGAAATTTTGTGCATAAACTTTGTGCATAAGCTTTGTGTATAAACTTTATGCATAAACTTTGTGCATAATCTTTGTGCATAAACTTTGTGCATAAACTTTGTGCATAAACGTTTTGCGTAAACTTTGTGCAGAAATTTTGTGCATAAACTTTGTGCATAAACTTTTTGTATAAAATTTGTACATGAACTTTGTGCATAAACTTTGTGCAGAATCTTTGTGCATAAACTTTGTGCATAAACTTTGTGCATAAACGTTTTGCATAAACTTTGTGCATAAACTTTTTGTATAAAATTTGTACATGAACTTTGTGCATAAACTTTGTGCAGAATCTTTGTGCATAAACTTTGTGCATAAACTTTGTGCATAAACGTTTTGCATAAACTTTGTGCATGCACTTTGTGCATAAAATTTGTGCTTAAACTCTGTGCAGAAACTTTGTGCAAAACGTTTGTGCATAATCTTTGCGCATAAACTTTGTGCATAAACTTTGTGTATAAAAGTTTTGCATAATCGTTGTGCATAAACTTTGTGCATAAACTTTGTGCATAAACTTTGTGCATAAACTTTGTGCATAAACTTTGTGCATAAAATTTTTAAATAATTATTGTGCACAAACTTTGTGCATAAACTTTGTTCATTAACTTTGTGTATGAACTTTGTGCATAAACTTTGTGCATAAACGTTTTTCATAAACTTTGTGCATTGACTTTGTGCATAAACGTTTTGCATAAACATTGTGCATAAACTTTGTGCATAAACTTTGCGCACAAACTTTGTGCATAAACTTTCTGCATAAACCTTGTGCATAAAATTTGTGCATAAACTTTGTGCATAAACTTTGTGCATAAGCTTTGTGCATAAACTTAGTGCATAACCTTTGTGCATTTACTTTGTGCATAAACTTTGTGCATAAACTTTGGGCATAAACTTTGTGCATAAACGTTTTGCGTAAACTTTGTGCATAAACTTTGTGCATAAACGTTGTGCATAAACGTTTTGCATAAACGTTGTGCATAAACTTTGTGCATAAACTTTGGGCATAAACTTTGTGCATAAACGTTTTGCGTAAACTTTGTGCATAAACTTTGTGCATAAACGTTGTGCATAAACGTTTTGCATAAACGTTGTGCATAAACTTTTAGCAAAACATTTGTGCGTAAACTTTGTGCACAAACGTTCTGCATAAAAGTTTTGCATAAACGTTGTGCATAAACTTTGTGCATAAACGTTGTGCAAAAACTTTCTGCATAAACTTTGTGCATAAACTTTGTGCATAAACGTTGTGCATAAACTTTTAGCAAAACATTTGTGCGTAAACTTTGTGCACAAACGTTCTGCATAAAAGTTTTGCATAAACGTTGTGCATAAACTTTGTGCATAAACGTTGTGCAAAAACTTTCTGCATAAACTTTGTGCATAAAAATTGTGCATAAACTTTGTGCATAAACTTTGTGCATAACATTTGTGCATAAACTTTGTGCAAAAACCTTTGTGCATAAACTTTGTGCATAAAAATTGTGCATAAACTTTGTGCATAACATTTGTGCATAAACTTTGTGCAAAAACCTTTGTGCATAAACTTTGTGCATAAAAATTGTGCATAAACTTTGTGCATAACATTTGTGCAAAAACTTTGTGCAGAAACGTTTTGCATAAACTCTGTGCATAAACTTTGTGCATAAACTTTGTGCATAAACTTTGTGCATAAACTTTGTGCAGAATCTTTGTGCATCAACTTTGTGCATACACTTTGTACATAAAATTTGTGCATAAACTTTGTGCATAAACGTTTTGCATAAACTCTGTGCATAAACTTTGTGCATAAACTTTGTGCATAAACTTTGTGCATAAACTTTGTGCAGAATCTTTGTGCATCAACTTTGTGCATACACTTTGTACATAAAATTTGTGCATAATCTTTGTGCAAAAACTTTGTGCATAAACTATGTGTATAAACTTTGTGCATAAACTTTGTGCAGAAACTTTGTGCATAAACTTTGTGCATAAACGTTGTGCATAATCTTTGTGCAAAAACTTTGTGCATAAACTATGTGTATAAACTTTGTGCATAAACTTTGTGCAGAAACTTTGTGCATAAACTTTGTGCATAAACGTTGTGCATAAGCTTTGTGCTTAAACGTTTTGCATAAACTTTGTGCATAAACTTTGTACATAAACGTTTGGCAAAAACTTTGTGCATGAACTTTGTGCATAAACTTTGTGCAGAATCTTTATGCATAAACTTTGTGCATACACTTTGTGCATAAAAGTTGTGCATAAACTTTGTGCATAAACTTTGTACATAAACGTTTGGCAAAAACTTTGTGCATGAACTTTGTGCATAAACTTTGTGCAGAATCTTTATGCATAAACTTTGTGCATACACTTTGTGCATAAAAGTTGTGCATAAACTTTGTGCAGAAACTTTGTGCATAAACTTTGTGCATAAACTTTGTGCATTAATGTTGTGCATAAATTTTGTGCATAAACTTTGTGCATGAACTTTGTGCACAAAGGTTTCGCATAAACATTGTGCATAAAATTTGTGCATAAACTTTGTGCATAAACGTTGTGCATAAACATTGTGCATAAACTTTGTGCATAAACATTGTGCATAAAACATGTGCATAAACTTTGTGCATAAACATTTTGCATAAACGTTATGAATGAAATTTGTGCAAAAATTTTGTGGTAAACTTTGTGCATCAACTTTATGCATAAAATTTGTGCATAAACTTTGTGCATAAACTTTGTACAAAAACTTTGTGCATAAACTTTGTGCATACACTTTGTGCATAAACTTTGTGCAAAAACATGTGCATAAACTTTGTGCATGAACTTTGTGCATAAACGTTGTGCATAAACTTTGTGAATTTACTTTGTGGAAGAAGTTTGTGCATAAACTTTGTGCATAAACGTTGTGCATAAACTTTGTGCATAAACGTTGTGAATAAATTTTGTGCAATAACTTTGTGCATAAACTTTGTGCATAAATTTTGTGCATAGACTTTGTGCTTAAACTTTGTGCACAAACTTTGTGCATCAACTTTGTGAATAAACTTTGTGCATAAACTTTGTGCATAAAATTTGTGCATAACATTTGTGCATAAACTTTGTGCATAAATGTTTTGCATTAACGTTTTGCATAAACTTTGTGCATAAACGTTTTGCACAAACGTTGTGCATAAACTTTGTGAAACAACTTTATGCATAAACGTTTCGCATAAACTTTGTGCATTTTTTGTGCATAAACGGTTTTCATAAACTTTGTGCATACACTCTGTGCATAAACTTTGTGCATAAACTTTGTGCACAAAACGTTGTGCATAACCTTTGTGCATAAGCTTTTTGCATAAACTATGTGCATAAACGTAGTGCATAAAGTTTTTGCAGAGTCTTTGTGCGTAAACTTTGTGCATGAACTTTTTGCATACACTTTGTGCATAAGCTTTGTGCATAAACTTTGTGCATAAGCTTTGTGCTTAAACTTTGTGCACAACCGTTGTGCATAAACTTTGTGCATGAACTTTTTGCATACACTTTGTGCATAAGCTTTGTGCATAAACTTTGTGCATAAGCTTTGTGCTTAAACTTTGTGCACAACCGTTGTGCATAAACTTTGTGCATAAACTGTGTGCATAAAATTTGTGCATAGACTTTGTGCATAAACTTTGTGCAGAAACTCTGTGCATAAACTTTGTGCATAAACTTTGTGCATAAACTTTGTGCATAAACTTTGTGCAGAAACTTTGCGCATAAACTTTGTGCATAAACGTTGTGCATAAACGTTGTGCATAAAATTTGTGCATAAACTTTGCGCATGAACGTTGTGCATAAACTTTGTGCATAAAAATTATGCATAAACTTTGTGCATAAACGTTGTGCATAAACGTTGTGAATAAACCTTGTGCATAAACTTTGTTCATAAACTTTGTGCATAAACGTTGTGCATAAAATTTGTGCATAAGTTTTGTGCATAATGTTTGGGCATAAACTTTGTGCATTTACTTTGTGCATAAACCTTGTGCATAAAATTTGTGCATAAACGTTTTGCATAAACTTTGTGCATAAACTTTGTGCATAAACTTTGTGCATAAACGATTTGCATAAAATTTGTGCATAAACTTTGTGTATAAACGTTTTGCATAAACGTTGTGCATAACATTTGTACATAAACTTTGTGCATAAACGTTGTGCATAAACTTTGTGCATAACTTGGTGGCATAAAATTTGTGCATAAATGTTATGAATAAACTCTGTGAATAAACATAGTGCATAAACTTTGTGCATAAACTTTGTGCATAAACGTTGTGCATAAACTTTGTGCATAAACTTTGTGCATAGGCTTTGTGCATAAAATTTGTGCAAAAACTTTGTGCATAAACTTTGTGCACAAAAATGTGCATAAACTTTGTGCATGAACTTTGTGCATAAGCTTTGTGCATAACTTGTTGGCATAAACTTTGTGCATAAGCTTTGTGCATAAATGTTTTGAGTAAATTTTGTGAATAAACTTTGTGCATAAACTTTGTGCATAAAGTTTGTGCATAAACATTGTGTATAAGCTTTGTGCATAAACTTTGTTCATAAACTTTGTGCATAAACTTTGTGCACAAAAATGTGCATAAACTTTGTGCATGAACTTTGTGCATAAAGTTTGTGCATAAACTTTGTGCATAAACTTTGTGCAGATTCTTTGTGCATAAACTTTGTGCACAAACTTTGTGCATAAACTTTGTGCATAAACTTTGTGCATAAAATTTGTGAATAACCTTTGTGCATAAACTTCGTGCATAAACAATGTGCAGAAACGTTTGCATGAACTTTGTCCATAAACTTTGTGCATGAAAGTTTTGCATAAAATTTGGGCATAAACTTTGTGCATAAACGATTTGCATAAACTTTGTGCACAAACGTTGTGCATAAAACCTGTGCATAAAAATTATGCATAAACTTTGTGCATACGTTTTGTGCATAAACTTGTTGCATAAAATCTGTGCATAAAGTTTGTGCATAAACATTTTGCATAAACGTTGTGCATGAACTTTGTGCAAGAACGTTATGCATAAACGTTTTGCATAAACCTTGTGCATAAACTTTGTGCATTGACTTTGTGCATAAACGTTTTTCATAAAATTTGTTCATAAACTTTGCCCATAAACTTTCTACACAAACGTTTTGCATAAACTTTGTGCATAAACTTTGTGCATAAACTTTGTGCAAGAACGTTTTTCATAAACTTTGTGCATAAACTTTGTGCATAAACATTCAACACAAACGTTTTGCATAAACTTTGTGCATAAACTTTGTGCACAAATATTGTGCATAAACGTTGTGCATAAACTTTGTGCATACACTTCCTACACAAACGTTTTGCATAAACTTTGTGCACAAAATTTGTGCATAAACTTTGTGCATAAACTTTGTGCATAAATTTTGTGCAGAAACGTTCTGCATAAACTTTGTGCATAAACTTTGTGCATAAAATATGTGCATAAACGTTGTGCATAAACTTTGTGCACAATCTTTGTGCATAAACTTTGTGCATGATCTTTCTGCATAAACTTTGCGCATAAACGTTTTGCATAAATGTTGTGCATAAACTTTGTGCATAAACTTTCTACACAAACTTTTTGCATAAACTTTGTGCATAAACGTTGTGCATGAACTTTGTGCAAAACCTTTATGCATAAACTTTGTGCATAAACTTTGTGCATAAACGTTTTTCATAAAATCTGTGCATAAACTTTGTGCATAAACGTTGTGCATGAACTTTGTGCAAAACCTTTATGCATAAACTTTGTGCATAAACTTTGTGCATAAACGTTTTTCATAAAATCTGTGCATAAACTTTATACACAAATGTTTTGCATAAACTTTGTGCATAAAACTTGTGCTTAAACTTTGTGCACAAACGTTGTGCATAAACTTTGTGCATAAACTATGTGCATAAACTTTGTGCACAACATTTGCGCATGAACTTTGTGCATAAACTTTGTGCATAAAACTTGTGCTTAAACTTTGTGCACAAACGTTGTGCATAAACTTTGTGCATAAACTATGTGCATAAACTTTGTGCACAACATTTGCGCATGAACTTTGTGCATGAACTTTGTGCATAAACTTTGTGCATAAACTTAATGCATAAAATTCGCGCATAAACTTTGTGCATTAGCTTTGCGCATAAAATTTGTGCATAAACGTTGTACAGAAAATTTGTGCAGAAAATTTGTGCATAAACTTTGTGCATAAACATTGTGCATAAACTTTGTGCATTAACTTTGAGCATAAACTTTGTGCATAACATTTGTGCATAAACTTCGTGCATGAACCTTGTGCATAAACTTTGTGCATAAACTTTGTGCATAATTTTTGTGCAGAAACTGTGTGCATTTACTTTGTGCATAAACTTTGTGCATTTACTTTGTGCATAAACATTCTGCAAAAACTTTGTGCATAACTTTTGTGCATAAACCTTGTGCATTTACTTTCTGCATAAACTATGTGCATAAAATTTGTGCATAAACTTTGTGCATAAACTTTGTACATAAACTTGGTGCATAAATGTTTTATATTAAATTTGTGCATAAACTTTGTGCATAAACGTTGTACATAAACTTTGTGCATAAACGTTTTGCATACAATTTGTGCGTAAACTTTGTCCATAAACGTTTTTCATGGACGTTGTGCATAAACTTTGTGCATAAACTTTGTCCAGAAACGTTGTGCACAAACGTTGTGCATAAACTTTGTGCAGAAACTTTGTGTATAAAATATGTGCAAAACCTTTGTGCATAAACTTTGTGCATAAACTTTGTGCATAAACTTTGTGCATAAACGTTTCGCATAAACGTTGTGCATAAACTTTGTGCATAAAATTTGTGCATAAACTTTGTGCATAAACTTTGTGCATAAACTTTGTGCATAAACTTTGTGCATAAACGTTTCGCATAAACGTTGTGCATAAACTTTGTGCATAAAATTTGTGCATAAACTTTGTGCATAAACTTTGTACATAAATATTGTGCATAAACATTGTGCATAAACTTTGTGCATATAATTTGTGCATTAAATTTCTGCATAAACATTTTGCATAAACGTTGTGCATAAACGTTGTGCATAATCTTTGAGCATAAAACTTGTGTATAAACGTTGTGCACAAACGTTTTACATAAACTTTGTGCATTCAATTTGTGCATTAACTTTGTGCATAAACATTGTGCATAACATTTGTGCATAAACTTTGAGCATAAAACTTGTGTATAAACGTTGTGCACAAACGTTTTACATAAACTTTGTGCATTCAATTTGTGCATTAACTTTGTGCATAAACATTGTGCATAACATTTGTGCATAACTTTGTGCATAAACTTTGTGCACAAACTTTGTGCATGAACTTTGTGCATAAACTTTGTGCATAAGGTTTGTGCATAAACATTTTTTGTAACATTTGTGCATAAACTTTCTACACAAACGTTTTGCAGAAACGTTGTGCATAAACTTTGTGCATAAACTTTGTGCATAAACTTTGTGCATATACTTTGTGCACAAACGTTGTGCATAAACGTTGTGCATAAAATTTGTGCATAAACTATGTGCATAAACATTGTACATAAACTTTGTGCACAGTCTTTGTGCGTAACCTTTGTGCATAAACATTGTTCATAAAGGTTCTACACAAACGTTTTGCATAAACTTTGTGCATAATCTTTGTGCATAATGTTTGTGCACAAACGTTGTGCATAAACTTTGTGCATAAACCTTGTGCATAAACTTTGTGCATAACCCTTTTGCATACGATTTATGCATAAACTTTGTGCATAAACGTTTTGCATAAACGTTGTGCATAAACTTTGTGCAAAAACTTTATGCATAAAATTTTTGCATAAAATTTTTGCACAAACTTTGTGCACAATCATTGTGCATAAACTTTGTGCATGAAGTTTATGCATAAACTTTGTGCATAAAATTTTTGCATAAACGTTGTGCATAAACTTTGTGCACAACCTTTGTGCATAAGCTTTGTGCATAAACTTTGTGCATAAAGTTTTTGCATAAACTTTGTGCATAATCTTTGTGCATAAACTTTGTGCAAAAAAAGTGCATGAACTTTGTGCATGAACTTTTTGCATAAACTTTGTGCATAAACGTTTTTCATAAACATTGTGCATAAAATTTGTCCATAAACTTTGTGCAATAACTTTGTGCACAAAATTTGTGCATAAACTTTGTGCATAAACCTTGTGCATAAACTTTGTGCATAAACTTTGTGCATAAACTTTGTGCAATAACTTTGTGCACAAAATTTGTGCATAAACTTTGTGCATAAACCTTGTGCATAAACTTTGTGCATAAACTTTGTGCATAAACTTTGTGCACAAACTTTGTGCAGAAACTTTGTGCAAAAAGTTTATGCATAAACTTTGTGCATAAACGTTTTGCATAAAATTTGTGCATAAACTCTGTGTATAAACTTTTTGCATAAACGTTGTGCATAAACTTTGTGCAAAAAGTTTATGCATAAACTTTGTGCATAAACGTTTTGCATAAAATTTGTGCATAAACTCTGTGTATAAACTTTTTGCATAAACGTTGTGCATAAACTTTGTGCATAAAATTTGTGCATAAACTTTGTGCATGAATTATGTTCATACAATTTGTGCATAAACATTTTGAATATTTTTTCTGCATAAACTTTGTGCGTAAACATTGTGCAAAAACTTTGTGCAGAAACTTTATGCATAAACTTTATGCACACAATTTGTGCATAACCTTTGTGCATAAACTTTGTGCGTAAACCATGTGCAGAAACGTTGTGCATAAACTTTGTGCATAAACTTTGTGCATAAACGTTTTGCATAAACGTTGTGCATAAACTTTGTGCATAAACGTTTTGCCTAAGCGTTGTACATAAACCCTGTGCATAACCTCTGTGCATAAATGTTATGCATAAACTTTGTGCATAAACGTTTTGCATAAACTTTGTGCATTAACTTTGTGCATTAACGTTTTTCATTAACTTTGTGCATAGACTTTGTGCATAAACTTTCTACACAAACGTTTTGTATAAAGTTTGTGCATAAACTTAGTGCATAAACTTTGTGAAAAAACTTTGTGCATCAACTTTGTGCATACACTTTGTGCACAAACGTTGTGCACAAACTTTGTGCACAAACTTTCTGCATAAACTTTGTGCATAAACTTTGTGCATAAACGTTTTGCATAAGATTTGTGCATAAGCTTTGTGCATAAACGTTTTTCATAAACGTTGTGCATAAACGTTGTGCAAAAACTTTGTGCATAAACTTTGTGCATAAACGTTTTGCATTAACTTTGTGCATAAACGTTTTTCATAAACTTTGTGCATAAACTTTGTGCATAAACTTTCTACACAAACGTTTTGCATAAACTTTGTGCATAAACGTTTTGCATTAACTTTGTGCATAAACGTTTTTCATAAACTTTGTGCATAAACTTTGTGCATAAACTTTCTACACAAACGTTTTGCATAAACCTTTAGCATAAACTTTCTACATAAACTTTGTACATAAAGTTTGTGCATAAACTTTGTGCATAAACGTTGTGCACAAACGTGGGGCATAAACTTTGTGCATAAACGTTTTGCATAAACGTTGTGCAAAAACTTTGTGCATAAAATTTGTGCACAAACTTTGTGCATAAACGTTGTGCATAAACCTTGTTCATAAACTGTGCATAAACTTTGTGCATAATCTTTGTGCACAAACTTTGTGCACAAACGTTGTGCATAAATTTTGTGCATAAACGTTTTGCATAAACTTTGTGCATAAACTTTGTGCATAAACGTTTTGCATAAACGTTTTGCATAAATTTGTGCACAAATTTTGTGCATAAACTTTGTGCATGAACTTTTTGCATAAAATTTCGCATAAACATTTTGCATAAACTTTCTGCATAAACTTTGTGCATGAATGTTGTGCAAAAACTTTGTGCAGAAACTTTGTGTATAAACTTTGTGCATAAAATTTTTGCATAACCTTTGTGCATAAAATTTGTGCATAAACCATGTGCAGAAACTTTGTGCATAAACTTTGTGCATCAATGTTTTGCATAAACGTTGTGCATAAACTTTGTTCATAAACGTTTTTCATAAACGTTGTGCATAAACTTTGTGCATGAAATCTGTGCATAAACGTTATGCATAAACTGTGTGCATAAACCTTGTGCATAAACTTTGTGCATAAACGTTTTGAAGAGACGTTGTGCATAAATTTTGTGCATAAACCTTGTGCATAAACGTTTTGCATAAACTTTGTGCATAAACGTTTTGCATACAAGTTGTGCATAAACGTTGTGCATAAAATTTGTGCATAAACTTTGTGCATGAACTTTGTGCATAAACTTTGTGCATAAACGTTTTGCATACAAGTTGTGCATAAACGTTGTGCATAAAATTTGTGCATAAACTTTGTGCATGAACTTTGTGCATAAAATATGTACATAAGCTTTCTGCATAAACTTTGTGCATAAACGTTGTGCAAAAACTTTGTGCAGAAACTTCGTGCATAAACTTTGTGCATATCCTTTGTGCATAAACTTTGTGCATAAACCATGTGCAGAAACAATGTGCATAAACTTTGTGCATAAACGTTGTGCAAAAACTTTGTGCAGAAACTTCGTGCATAAACTTTGTGCATATCCTTTGTGCATAAACTTTGTGCATAAACCATGTGCAGAAACAATGTGCATAAACTTTGTGCATAAACTTTGTGCATAAACTTTGTGCACATCGTTGTGCATAAACTTTGTGCATAAAATTTGTGCATAAATTTGTGCATAAAATTTTGCATAAACTTGGTGCATAAACTTTGTGCATAAACTTTGTGCATAAACTTTGTGCACAAACTTTGTGCTTAAACCTTGTGCATAAACTTTGTGTACAAACGTTTTGCACAAACTTTGTGCATAAAATTTGTGCATAAACTTTGTGCATAAACTTTGTGCACAAACTTTGTGCTTAAACCTTGTGCATAAACTTTGTGTACAAACGTTTTGCACAAACTTTGTGCATAAAATTTGTGCATAAACTTTGTGCCTGAACCTAGTGCATACAATTTGTGCATAAAATTTGTGCATGAACTTTGTGCATAAAATTTGTGCATAAAAGTTGTGAATAAACTTTGGGCATAAACTTTGTGCATAAGCTTTGTGCATAAAATTTGTGCATGAACTTTGTGCATAAAATTTGTGCATAAAAGTTGTGAATAAACTTTGGGCATAAACTTTGTGCATAAGCTTTGTGCATAAATGTTGTTCATAAACTTTGTGCATGAACTTTGTGTATAAATTTTGTGCGTAAACTTTGTGCATAAACTTTGTGCATAAAGTTTGTGCATAAACATTGTGCATGAAATTTGTGTATAAACTTTGTGCGTAAAATTTGTGCATAAACTTTGTGCACAAACTTTGTGCATGCACTTCGTGCATAAACTTTGTGCATAAACTTTGTGCATTAACTTTGTGCATAAACTTTGTGCATAAACTTTCTGCATAAAATTTGTGCATAAACTTTGTGCAAAAAAAGTGCATGTACTTTGTGCATAAAATTTGTGCATACAATTTGTGCATAAAATTTGTGCATAAACTTTTTGCATACACTTTGTGCATTCACTTTGTGCATTCACTTCGTGCATAAACTTCGTGCATAAACTTTGTGCATAAACTTTGTGCATAAACTTTGTGCACAAACTTTGTGCATACACTTTTTCCATAAACCTTGTGCATAAACTTTGTGTATACACTTTGTGCATAAACTTTGTGCATAAACTTCGTGCATAAACTTTGTGCACAAACTTTGTGCACAAACTTTGTGCATAAACTTTGTGCATAAACTTTGTGCACAAACGTTTTGCATAAACTTTGTGCGTACAATTCGTGCATAAACTTTGTGCCTAAACCTTGTGCATAAAATTTGTGCATAAACTTTGTTCATGAACTTCGTGCATAAAATTTGTGCATAAAATTTGTGCATAAACTTTGTGCATAAAATTTTTGCATAAACTTTGTGCATAAACGCTGTGAATAAACTTTGGGCATAAACTTTGTGCATAAACGTTGTCCATAAACTTTGTGCATAAACTTTGTGCATAAACTTTGTGCATAAACTTTGCGCATAAACTTTGTGCATACAATTTGTGCATAAACTTTGTGCATGAACTTTTTGCATAAATTTTGTGCATACAATTTGTGCATAAACTTTGTGCATTTACTTTGTGCAAAACGTTTTTGCATAAACTTTGAGCATAAACTTTGTGCATAATTTTTGTGCATAAACTTTGTGCATACACTTTGTGCATAAAGTTTGTGCATTAACTTTGTGCATAAACGTTTTGCAGAAGCGTTGTGTATAAACTTTGTAAGCATAAACGTTTTGCATAAACTTTGTGCATAAACTTTGTGCATAAACTTTGTGCATAAACTTTGTGCATAAACTTTGGGCATGAACTTTGTGCATAAACTTTGTGCATAAACTTTGTGCATAAACTTTTTGCATAAACTTTGTGCATCAACTTTGTGCAAAAACTTTATGCTTAAACTTTGTGCATAAGCCTTGTGAATAAACTTTGTGCATAAACTTTGTGCATAAAATTTGTGCATAAAATTTCCGCATAAACTTTGTGAATAAAATTTTGTGCACAAACTTTGTCCATAAACGTTTTTCATAAACTTTGTGCATGAAATTTCTGCATAAACTTAGTGCCTAAACCTTGTGCATAAAATGTATGCATAAACTTTGTGCATGAACTTTGTGCATAAACTTTGTGCATAAAATTTGTGCATAACTTTGTGCATAAAATTTGTGCATAAACTTTGTAGATAAACATTGTGCATAAAATTTGTGCATGTACTTTGTGCATAAACTTTGTACATAATCTTTGTGCATAAACTTTGTGCATAAACTTTGTGCATAAACATTGTGCATAAACTTTTTGCATGAACTTTGTGCATGAACTTTGTGCATAAACGTTTTGCATAAACGTTGTGCATAAACTTTGTGCATAACATTTTTGCATAAACTTTGTGCATAAACATTGTGCATAAACTTTTTGCATGAACTTTGTGCATGAACTTTGTGCATAAACGTTTTGCATAAACGTTGTGCATAAACTTTGTGCATAACATTTTTGCATAAACATTGTGCATAACGTTTGTGCAGAAACATTGGGGCCTTTACTTTGTGCATAATTTTGTGCATAAATGTTTTGCATAAACTTTGTGCTTAAACTATATGCATAAACTTTGTGCATAAACTTTGTGAAGATGCTTTTTGCATAATCGTTTTGCATAAGGTTCGTGCGTAAACTTTGTACATAAACGTTGTGCACAAACATTGTGCATAAACTTTGTGCATAGACCTTGTGCATAAACTTTGTGCATAAACTTTGTGCATAAACTTTGTGCATAAACTTTGTGCATACAATTTGTGCATAAAATTTGTTCAAAAACTTTGTGCATAAACTTTGTGCATAAAAATTTTACATAAACTTTGTGCATAAACATTGTGCATAAACTTTGTGCATAAACTTTGTGCACAAACTTTGTGGAGAAACGTTGTGAATAAACTTTGTGCATAGACGTTCTACATAAACTTTGTGCATAAACATTGTGCATAAACTTTGTGCATAAACTTTGTGCACAAACTTTGTGGAGAAACGTTGTGAATAAACTTTGTGCATAGACGTTCTACATGAACTTTGTGCATAAAAATTGTGCAAAAACATTGTGCATTAACTTTGTGCATAAACTTTGTGCATGCAATTTGTGCATAAACTTTGTGCATAAACTTTGTGCATAAACTTTATGCATAAAAATTTTGCATAAACTTCGTGCATAAACTTTGTCCATAAACGTTTGGCGTAAACGTTGTGCATAAACTTTGTGCATAAAATTTGTGCAGAAACTTTGTGCATAAACTTTGTGCATAAACGTTGTGCAGAAACTTTGTGCATAAACTTTGTGCATAAACCTTGTGCATAAACTTTGTGCATACACTTTGTGCATAAGCTTTGTGCATAAACTTTGTGCATAAACTTTGTGCATAAACGTTGTGCAGAAACTTTGTGCATAAACTTTGTGCATAAACCTTGTGCATAAACTTTGTGCATACACTTTGTGCATAAGCTTTGTGCATAAACTTTGTGCATAAACATTGTGAAAAAACGTTGTGCATAAACTTTGTGCAAAAACTTTGTGCATAATCGTTGTGCATAAACTTTGTGCATAAACTTTGTGCATAAACTTTGTGCATAAACGTTTTGCATAAACTTTGTGCATAAACGTTGTGCATAAACTTTGTGCAAAAACTTTGTGCATAATCGTTGTGCATAAACTTTGTGCATAAACTTTGTGCATAAACTTTGTGCATAAACGTTTTGCATAAACTTTGTGCATGAACATTGTGCACAAATGTTTTGCATAAACTTTGTGCATAAACTTTGTGCATGAACATTGTGCACAAACGTTTTGCATAAACTTTGTGCATAAACTATGTGCATAAAGTTTGTGCATGAAGTAGCCGCATATATGTTGTGCATAAACTTTGTGCAGAAGCGTTGTGCATAAACTTTGTGCATAAACTTTGTGTATAATTTTTGCATAAACTCTGTGCAAAATCTTTGTGCATAAACTTTGTGCATAAACTTTGTGCATAACCTTTCTGCATAAACTTTGTACATAAACTTTGTGCAGACCCTTTGTGCATATACTTTGTGGAAAAACTTTGTGCACAAACTTTGTGCATAAAATTTGTGCATAAACAATGTGCATAAAAATTTTGCAAATGCTTTGTGCATAAACTTTGTGCATAAACTTTGTGCATACACTTAGTGCATAAACTTTGTGCATAAACTTCGTGCATAAACTTTGTGCATAAACTTTGTGCATAAACTTTATGCAAAAACATTGTGCATAAACTTTGTGCATAAACTTTGTGCATGAACTTTGTGCACAAACGTTTTGCATAAACTTTGTGCATAAACTTTGTGAAGACACTTTGTGCATAAACTTTGTGCATAAACTTTGTGCATAAACTTTGTTCATAAACTTTGTGCATAAACTTTGTGAAGACACTTTGTGCATAAACTTTGTGCATAAACTTTGTGCATAAACTTTGTTCATAAACTTTGGGCATACACCTTGTGCATTAAATTTGAGCATAAACTTTGTGCATAAACTTTGTGCATAAACGTTTTGCATAAACTTTGTGCATAAACTTTGTGCACAAACGTTTTGTATAAACGTAGTGCATAAACGTTTTGCACAAATGTTGTGCATAAACTTTGTGCATAAACGTTTTGCATAAACTTTGTGCATAAACTTTGTGCACAAACGTTTTGTATAAACGTAGTGCATAAACGTTTTGCACAAATGTTGTGCATAAACTTTATGCATAAACTTTATGCATAAGCCTTGTGTATAAAATTTGTGCAAAACTTTTGTGCATAAAAGTTTCGCATAAACGTTGTGCATAAACTTTGTGCATAACCTTTGTGCAAAGAAATTGTGCATAAACTTTCTTCTTACACTTTGTGCATAAACATTATGCATAAAATTTGTGAATAAAATTTGTGCATAAACATTTTTGCATAAACATTGTGCATAAACGTTGTGCATAAACGTTGTGCATAACTTTTGTTCATAAACTTTTGGCAGAAACTTTGTGCATAAACTTTGTGCATTAACTTTGTGCACAAACATTGAGCATAAAATTTGTGCATAAAATTTGTGCACAAACCTTGTGCATAAACTTTGTGCATAAAATTTGTGCATACACTTTGTACATAAACTTTGTGCATAAGCTTTGTGCATAAACTTTGTGCATAAACTTTGTGCATAAACTTTGTGCATAAACTTTGTGCATAAACTTTGTGCAAAAACTTTGTGCATAAACTTTGTGCATAAAAGTTTTGCATAATCGTTGTGCATAAACTTTGTGCATAAACTTTGTGCATACACTTTGTGCATAAACTTTGTGCATAAACTTTGTGCATAAACTTTGTGCATAAACTTTGTGTATACACATTGTGCATAAACTTTGTGCATAAAATTTGTGCATAAACTTAGTGCATAAACGTTGTGCATAAACTTTGTTCCTAAACGTTATGCATGAACTTTGTGCATAAACCTTGTGCACAAACTTTGTGCATAAACTTTGTGCATAAACTTTGTGCATAAACTTTGTGCATGAACGTTGTTCATAAACGTTGTGCATCAACTTTGTGCATAAACTTTGTGCATAAACAATGTGCATAAACAATGTGCATAAACTTTGTGTATAAACTTTGTGCATAAAATTTGTGCATAAACTTTGTGCATAAACTTTGTGCATAAACTTTGTGCATAAACATTGTGCAAAACACTTTGTGCATAAACTTTGTGCATAAACTTTGTGCATAAACTTTGTGCATAAACTTTGTGCATAAACTTTGTGCATAAACTTTGTGCATTAACATTGTGCATAAACTTTTGGCATAAACTTTGTGCATAAACGTTGTGCATAAACTTTGTGCAGAAACATTGAGCATAAAATTTTTGCATAAACATTGTGCATAAACGTTTTCTGCATAAACTTTGTGCAAAAACTTTGAGCATAAACTTTGTGCATAAATGTTGTGCAAAACATTTGTGCATAAACGTTTGGCATAAATTTCGTGCATAAACTTTCTGCATAAACTTTCTGCATAAACGTTGTGCATAAACGTTGTGCATAAACTTTGTGTATAAACTTTGTGCATAAAATTTTTCCATTAACTTTGTGCATGAACTTTTGGCATAAACGTTGTGCATAAACTTTGTGCATAAACTTTGTGCATAAAATTTGTACATAAACTTTGTGCATAAACTTTGTGCATAAACTTTGTGCAAAAACTTTGTGCATAAACTTAGGCATACACTTTGTGCATAAACGTTGTGTATACACTTTGCGCATAAACTTTGTGCATAAACGTTTGGCATAAACTTTGTGCATAAACTTTGTGCATAAATTTTGTGCATAAGCTTTGTGCATGTACTTTGTGCATAAACTTTGTGCATAAATGTTTGGCACAAACTTTGTGCATAAACTTTGTGAATAAACGTTGTGCATAAACTTTGTGCATGAACTTTGTGCGAGAACTTTGTGCATAAACTTTGTGCAGAAACTTTGAGCATAAACGTTGTGCATAAACTTTGTGCAAAAAAATTGTGCATAAGCATTTGGCATAAACTTTTTGCATAAACTTACTGCATAAACTTTGTGCATAAACTTTGTGCATAAATGTTCTGCATAAACTTTGTGTATAAACTTTGTGCATAAACGTTTTCAATTAACTTTGTGCATGAACGTTTGGCATAAACTTTGTGCATAAACTTCGTGCATAAAATTTGTGCAAAACTTTGTGCATAAACTTTGTGCATAAACCTTATGCAGAAACTTTGACCATGACCTTTTGGCATAAACTTTGTGCATAAATTTTGTGCATAAACTTTGTGCATAAACATTTTGCATAAACTTTGTGCATAAAATTTGTGCATAATCTTTGTGCATTAATTTTGTGCATAAAATTTGTGCAGAAACTTTGTGCACAAACTTTGTGCACAACCTTTGTGCATAAACTTTGTGGATAAACTTTGTGCATAAACTTTGTGCATAAAATTTGTACATCCATTTCATGCAAAAACTTTGTGCATAAACTTTGTGCATAAACTTTGTGCATATACTTTGTGCATAAACTTTTTGCAGAACCTTTGTGCATAAACTTTGTGCATAAACTTTGTGCATAAACTTTGTGCATAAACCTTGTGCATAAAATTTGTGCAAAAAATGTGTGCATAAACTTTGTGCAGAAACTTTGTGCATAAACTTTGTGCATAAACTTTGTGCATAACATTTGTGCATAACCTTTGTGCATAAACTCTGTGCATAAACTCTGTGCATAAACTTTGTGCATAAACATTGTGCATAAACTTTGTGCACAAACGTTTTGCATAAACGTTGTGGATAAACTTTGTGCATAAACGTTTTGCATAAACTTTGTCCATAAACATTTGGCATAACCTTTGTGCATAAACTTTGTGCATAAACTTTGTGCATAAAATATGTGCATAAACTTTGTGCATAAATGGTTGGCATAAAATTTGTGGATAAACTTTGTGCATAAAGTTTGTGCATAAACTTTGTGCATAAACTTTGTGCATAAACTTTGTGCGTAAACTTCGTGCATAAACGTTTGGCATAACATTTATGCATAAACTTTGTGCATAAACTTTGTGCATAAACGTTGTGCATAAACTTTGTGCATAAACATTCAGCATAAACTTTGTGCATAAACTTTGTGCATAACATTTGTGCATAACCATTATGCATAAACTCTGTGCAAAAACTTTGTGCATAAACTTTGTGCATAAACATTGTGCATAAACTTTGTGCATAATTGTTGTGCATAAACTTTGTGCATAATCGTTTTGCATAAACTTTGTGCATAAACTTTGTGCATAAACATTGTGCATAAACTTTGTGCATAATTGTTGTGCATAAACTTTGTGCATAATCGTTTTGCATAAACTTTGTGCATAAACTTTGTGCCTAAATGGTTGGCGTAAACTTTGTGCATAAACTTTGTGCATAAGCTTTGTGCATAAACTTTGTGCGTAAACTTTGTGCATAAACTTTGTGCATAAACTTTTGGCATAAAATTTATGCATAAACTTTGTGCATAAACTTTGTGCGTAAACTTTGTGCATAAACTTTGTGCATAAGCTTTGTGCATAAACTTTGTGCGTAAACTTTGTGCATAAACTTTGTGCATAAACTTTTGGCATAAAATTTATGCATAAACTTTGTGCATAAACTTTGTGCATAAACTTTTTGCATAAACTTTGTGCATAACATTTGTGCATAACCTTTGTGCATAAACTCTGTGCATAAACTTCGTGCATAAACTTTGTGCATAAACATTGTGCATAAACTTTGTGCATAAACTTTGTGCATAAAAGTTGTGCATAAACTTTTTGCATAAACGTTTTGCATAAATGTTGTGCATAAACTTTGTGCATTAACTTGGTGCATAAAATTTGTGCACAAAATTTGTGCATAAACATTGTGCAGAAACTTTGTGCGTAAACTCTTTGCATAAACTTTGTGCATAAACTTTGTGCTTAAACTTTCTGCATAAACTTTGTGCAGAATCTTTGTGCATAAACTTTGTGCAGACACTTTGTACATACAAATTGTGCATAAACTTTGTGCAAAAACTTTGTGCAGAAACTTTGTGTATTAACTTTGTACTTAAACTTTGTGCATGAACTTTGTGCATAAACTTTCTGCATAAACGTTTTGCATAAACTTTTTGCATAAACTTTGTGCATAAACGTTTTGCATAAACATTGTGCATAAACTTTTTGCATAAACTTTGTGCATAAACTTTGTGCATAAACGTTGTGCAAAAAATTTGTGCATAACCTTTGTACATAAATGTTTGGCAGTAACTTTGTGCATAAACTTTGTCCATAAAATTCTGGCATAAACTTTGTGCATAAACTTTGTGCAAAAACTTTGTGCATAAACGTTGTGCATAAACGTTCTGCATAAACTTTGTGCATAAACTTTGTGCATAGACTTTGTGCATAAACTTCGTGCATAAACTCTGTGCATAAACGTTTTGTAGATACTTTGTTCATAAAATTTGTACATAAACTTTGTGCTTAAACTTTGTACATAAAATTTGTGCATACGCTTTGTGCAGAAACGTTTTGCATGAACGTTGTGAATAAACTTTGTGCATAAACTTTGTGTATAAACTTGGTGCATAGACTTTGTGCAAAACCTTTGAGCATAAACTTTGTGCAGAAATTTTGTGCATAAACTTTGTGCATAAACGTTGTGCATAAACTTTGTGCATAAACGTTGTGCAAAATCTTTGTGCCAAAACTCTGTGCAGAAATTTTGTGCACAAACTTTGTGCATAAACTTTGTGCATAAAATTTGTGCATAAACTTTTGGCATAAACTTTGTGCATGAAGTTTGTGCATAAACTTTGTGTATAAACTTTGTGCATAAACTTTGTGCAGAATCTTTGTGCATAAACTTTCTGCATAAACATTCTGCATAAACTTTGTGCATAAACTTTGTGCATAATCTTTGTGCATAAACTTTCTGCATAAACATTCTGCATAAACTCTGTGCAAAAACTTTGTGCATAAACTTTGTGCATACACTTTGTGCATAAAATTTGTGCATAAACTTTGTGAAAAAACTTTGTGCACAAACTTTGTGCATAAACTTTGTGCATGAACTTTGTGGATAGGCTTTGTGCATAAACGTTGTGCATGAACTTTGTGCATAAACTTTGTGCATAAACGTGTTGCAAAATCGTTGTGCATAAACTTTGTGCATAAAATTTGTGCATAAACTTTGTGCATAATTTTTGTGCATAAAATTTGTGCATAAACTTTGTGCATAAACTTTGTGCATGAACTTTGTGCATAAACTTTGTGTATAAACTTTGTGCATAAACTTTGTGCAGAATCTTTGTGCATAAACTTTGTGCATATAAGTTTTGAATAATTATTGTGCACAAACTTTGTGCATAAACTTTGTGCATTAACTTTGTGCATAAACTTTGTGCATAAACGTTGTGCATAAACTTTGTGCATAATTTTTGCGCATAAATGTTGTGCATAAACGTTGTGCATAAACTTTGTGCATGAACTTTGTGCATAAACTTTGTGCATAAACGTTTTGCACAAACTTTGTGCATAAACTTTGTGCATACACCTTGTGCATATTTTTGTGCATAAACATTGTGGATAATTTTTTTTGCAGAATCTTTGTGCATAAAATTTGTGCATAAAACTTCGTGCATAAACTTTTTGCACAAACATTGTGAATAAAATTTGTGCATAAACTTTGCACACAAACTTTGTGCATAAACTTTGTGCATAAACCTTTTGCATAAAATTTGTGCATAAACTTTGTGCATCAGCTTTGTGCGTAAACTTTGTGCATAAACGTTTTGCATCACCTTTGTGCATTTACTTTGTGCATAAACTTCTTGCATAAACTTTGTGCATAAACTTTGTGCATCAGCTTTGTGCGTAAACTTTGTGCATAAACGTTTTGCATCACCTTTGTGCATTTACTTTGTGCATAAACTTCTTGCATAAACTTTGTGCATAAAATTTGGGCATAAACTTTGTACATAAACGTTTTGCGTATACTTTGTGCATAAACTGTGTGCATAACCTTTGTGCATAAACGTTTTGCAGAAACGTTGTGCATAAACTTTGTGCATGAAATTTGTGCATAAAGTTTGTGCAAAACATTTGTTCATAACCTTTGGGCATAAACGTTCTGCATAAACGTTTTGGAATTACGTTGTGCATAACCTTTGTGTATAAACGTTTGTGCAAAAACCTTGTGCATAAACTTTGTGCATCAACTTTGTGCATAAACCTTGTGCAAATGTTTGTGGATAAACTTTGTGGATAATCTTTGTGCAGAATCGGTGTGCATAAGCTTTGTGCATAAAACTTTGTGCATAAACGTTTTGCATAAACTTTGTGCATTATCTTCGTCCATAAATGTTTTGCATAAACATTGTGCATAAACTTTGTGCATAAACTTTGCGCACAAACTTTGTGCATAAACCTTGTGCATAAAATTTGTGCATAAACTTTGTGCATAAACATTGTGCATAAACTTTGTGCATAAACTTTGCGCACAAACTTTGTGCATAAACCTTGTGCATAAAATTTGTGCATAAACTTTGTGCATAAACTTTGTGCATCAGCTTTGTGCGTAAACTTTGTGCATAAACTTTGTGCATAACCTTTATGCATTTACTTTGTGCATAAACGTTGTGCATAAACTTTGTGCATAAACTTTGGGGATAAACTTACGTAAACGTTTTGTGTAAACTTGATGCATAAATTTGTGCATAAACTTTGTGCATAAACGTTGTGCATAAAATTTGTGCATAAACTTTGTGCAAAACATTTGTGCATAAACCTTTTGCATAAACATTGTGCATGAACTTTGTGCATAAAATGTGTGCAAAAACTTTGTGCATAAACTTTGTGCATAAAAATTGTGCATAAGCTTTGTGCATACACTGCGTGCATAAAATTTGTGCATAAACGATGTGCAAAAAACTTTGTGCATAAACTTTGTGCATAAACTTGGTGCATAAAATTTGTGCACAAAATTTGTGCGTAAACGTTGTGCAGAAACTTTGTGCGTAAACTCTGTGCATAAACTTTGTGCATAAACTTTGTGCTTAAACTTTGTGCATAAACTTTGTGCAGAATCTTTGTGCATAAACTTTGTGCATACACTTTGTACATACAAATTGTGCAGAATCTTTGTGCAAAAACTTTGTGCAGAAACTTTGTGTATTAACTTTGTACTTAAACTTTGTGCATGAACTTTGTGCATAAACTTTCTGCATAAACGTTTTGCATAAACTTTTTGCATGAACTTTGTGCATAAACGTTTTGCATAAACATTGTGCATAAACGTTTTGCATAAACTTTGTGCATAAACTTTGTGCATAAACGTTGTGCATAAAATTTGTGCATAACCTTTGTGCATAAATGTTTGGCATTAACTTTGTGCATAAACTTTGTCCATAAACTTTTGGCATAAACTTTGTGCATGAAGTTTGTGCATAAACTTTGTGTATAAACTTTGTGCATAAACTTTGTGCAGAATCTTTGTGCATAAACTTTCTGCATAAACATTCTGCATAAACTCTGTGCAAAAACTTTGTGCATAAACTTTGTGCATAAACATTGTGCATAAACTCTGTGCATAAACTTTGTGCATAAACTTTGTGCATTAAATTTGTGCATAAACTTTGTGCATAAACGTTATGCATAAACTTTGTGCATAATATTTGTGCATAAATGTTGTGCATAAAATTTGTGCATAAACTTTGTGCATGAATTTTTCTGCATAAACTTTGTGCATAAACGTTTTGCACAAACTTTGTGCATAAACTTTGTGCATAAACATTGTGCAAATTTTTGTGCATAAACTTTGTGGATAATCTTTGTGCAGAATCTTTGTGCATAAACTTTGTGCATAAACGTTTTGCACAAACTTTGTGCATAAACTTTGTGCATAAACATTGTGCAAATTTTTGTGCATAAACTTTGTGGATAATCTTTGTGCAGAATCTTTGTGCATTAACTTTGTGCATAAAACTTCGTGTATAAACGTTTTCCACAAACATTATGAATAAACTTTGTGCATAAACTTTGCGCACAAACTTTGTGCATAAACTTTGTGCATAAACTTTGTGCATAAAACTTCGTGTATAAACGTTTTCCACAAACATTATGAATAAACTTTGTGCATAAACTTTGCGCACAAACTTTGTGCATAAACTTTGTGCATAAACTTTGTGCATAAAATTTGTGCATAAACCTTTGTGCATAAAAGTTTGGCATTAAATTTGTGCATAAACTTTGTGCATAAACTTTGTGCATAAATCTTGTGCAAATTTTTGTGCATAAACTTTGTGGATAATCTTTGTGCAGAATCTTTGTGCATAAGCTTTGTGCATAAAACTTCGTGCATAAACGTTTTGCACAAACATTGTGAATAAACTTTGTGCATAAACGTTTTGCATAAACATTGTGCATAAACTTTGTGCATAAACTTTGTGCATAAACTTTGTGCATAAACTTTGTGCATAAACGTTGTGCATAAAATTTGTGCATTACCTTTGTGCATAAAAGTTTGGCATTAAATTTGTGCATAAAGTTTGTGCATAAACTTTGTGCATAAACTTTGTGCATAAACTTTTGGCATAAACTTTCTGCATAAACTTTGTGCAAAAACTTTGTGCATAAACATTGTGCATAAACGTTCTACATAAACTTTGTGCATAGACTTTGTGCATAAACTTCGTGCATAAACTCTGTGCATAAACTTTGTGCATACACTTTGTGCATAAAATTTGTGCATAAACTTTGTGAAAAAACTTTGTGCATAAACTTTGTGCATGAACTTTGTGGATAAGCTTTGTGCATAAACGTTGTGCATGAACTTTGTGCATAAACTTTGTGCATAAAAGTGTTGCAAAATCGTTGTGCATAAACTTTGTGCATAAACTTTGTGCATATAAGTTTTGAATAATTATTGTGCACAAACTTTGTGCATAAACTTTGTGCATTAAATTTGTGCATAAACTTTGTGCATAAACGTTATGCATAAACTTTGTGCATAATATTTGTGCATAAATGTTGTGCATAAAATTTGTGCATAAACTTTGTGCATGAATTTTGTGCATAAACTTTGTGCATAAACGTTGTGCATAAAATTTGTGCATTACCTTTGTGCATAAAAGTTTGGCATTAAATTTCTGCATAAACTTTGTGCATAAACTTTGTGCATATAAGTTTTGAATAATTATTGTGCACAAACTTTGTGCATAAACTTTGTGCATTAACTTTGTGCATAAACTTTGTGCATAAACTTTTGGCATAAACTTTCTGCATAAACTTTGTGCAAAAACTTTGTGCATAAACATTGTGCATAAACGTTCTACATAAACTTTGTGCATAGACTTTGTGCATAAACTTCGTGCATAAACTCTGTGCATAAACGTTTTGCAGATACTTTTTTCATAAAATTTGTACATAAACTTTGTGCTTAAACTTTGTACATAAAATTTGTGCATAAGCTTTGTGCAGAAACGTTTTGCATGAACGTTGTGAATAAACTTTGTGCATAAACTTTGTGCTTAAACTTTGTACATAAAATTTGTGCATAAGCTTTGTGCAGAAACGTTTTGCATGAACGTTGTGAATAAACTTTGTGCATAAACTTTGTGCATAAACTTTATGCATTAACTTTGTGCAAAATCTCTGCGCATAAACTTTGTGCATAAATTTTGTGCATAAACTTTGTGCATAAACGTTTTCCATAAACTTTGTGCATAAACGTTGTGCATAAACTTTGTGCAAAATCTTTGTGCAGAAACTTTGTGCAAAAATTTTACGGACAAGCTTTGTGCACAAACTTTGTGCATAAAATTTGTGCATAAAATTTGTGCATAAACGTTGTGCATAAAGTTTGTGCATAAAGTTTGTGCAGAATCTTTGTGCATAAACTTTTTGCATACACTTTATATATAAAATTTGTGCATAAACTTTGTGCATAAAATTTGTGCATAAACGTTGTGCATAAAGTTTGTGCATAAAGTTTGTGCAGAATCTTTGTGCATAAACTTTTTGCATACACTTTATATATAAAATTTGTGCATAAACTTTGTGCATAAACTTTCTGTATAAACTTTGTGCATAAACCTTGTGCATAAACTTTGTGCATAAACTTTGTGCATAAACGTTGAGCATAAACTTTGTGCTTAAACTTTGTGCATAAAATTTGTGCGTAAACTTTTGGCATAAACTTTGTGCATGAACTTTGTGCATAAACTTTGTGTATAAGCTTTGTGCATAAACTTTGTACAGAATCTTTGTGCATAAACTTTCTGCATAAACATTCTGCATAAACTCTGTGCAGAAACGTTTTGCATAAACTTTGTGCATACACTTTGTGCAAAAACTTTGTGCAAAAACTTTGTGCATAAACTTTGTGCATGAACTTTGTGGATAAGCTTTGTGCATTAACGTTGTGCATGAACTTTGTGCATAAACTTTGTGCATAAACTTTGTACATAAAAATGTTGCAAAATCGTTGTGCATAAACTTTGTGCATAAACTTTGTGCATATAAGTTTTAAATAATTATTGTGCACACACTTTGTTCATAAACTTTGTGCATTAACTTTTTGCATAAACTCTGTGCATAAACGTTGTGCATATACTTTGTGCATAAATGTTGTACATAAACTTTGTGCATAAACTTTGTGCATAAATGTTTTGCACAAACTTTGTGCATAAACGTTGTGCATAAACCTTGTGCAAATTTTTGTGCATAAACTTTGTGGATAATCTTTATGCAGAATCTTTGTGCATAAACTTTGTGTATAAAACTTCGTGCATAAACGTTTTGCACAAACATTGTGAATAAAATTTGTGCATAAACTTTGCGCACAAACTTTGTGCATAAACTTTGTGCATAAACCTTGTGCATAAAATTTGTGCATAAACTTTGTGCATCAGCTTTGTGTGTAAACTTTGTGCATAAACTTTGCGCACAAACTTTGTGCATAAACTTTGTGCATAAACCTTGTGCATAAAATTTGTGCATAAACTTTGTGCATCAGCTTTGTGTGTAAACTTTGTGCATAAACCTTGTGCATAAACTTTGTGCATTTACTTTGTGCATAAACTTCGTGCATAAACTTTGTGCATAAAATTTGGGCACAAACTTTGTACATAAACTTTTTGCGTAAACTTTGTGCATAAACTTTGTGCATAAACTTCGTGCATAAACTTTGTGCATAAAATTTGGGCACAAACTTTGTACATAAACTTTTTGCGTAAACTTTGTGCATAAACTTTGTGCATAAACTTTGTGCATAAACATTTTGCATAAACTTTGTGCATAAACTCTGTGCATAAACTTTGTGCATAAACATTTTGCATAAACTTTGTGCATAAACTTCGTGCAAAACATTTGTGCATAAACTTTGTGCATAAACCTTCTGCATAAACGTTTTGCATAAACGTTGTGCATAAACTTTGTGCATAAAATTTGTGCAAAAACTTTGTGCATAAAATTTGTGCATAAAGGTTGTGCATAAGCTTTGAGCATACACAGCGTGCATAAAGTTTGTGCATAAACGTTGTGCAAAAAATTTTGTGCATAAACTTTGTGCATAAACTTGGTGCATAAAATTTGTGCATAAAGGTTGTGCATAAGCTTTGAGCATACACAGCGTGCATAAAGTTTGTGCATAAACGTTGTGCAAAAAATTTTGTGCATAAACTTTGTGCATAAACTTGGTGCATAAAACTTGTGCATAAACTTTGTGCAGAAACTTTGTGCGTAAACTCTGTGCATAAACTTTGTGCATAAACTTTGTGCTTAAACCTTGTGCATAAACTTTGTGCATAATCTTTGTGCATAAACTTTGTGCATAAACTTTGTGCAGAAACTTTGTGCGTAAACTCTGTGCATAAACTTTGTGCATAAACTTTGTGCTTAAACCTTGTGCATAAACTTTGTGCATAATCTTTGTGCATAAACTTTGTGCATACACTTTGTACATAAACATTGTGCATAATCTTTGTGCAAAAACTTTGTGCATAAATTCTTTGCATAAACATTCTGCATAAACTTTGTGCAGAAACGTTGTGCATAAACTTTGTGCATAAACTTTGTGTATTAACTTTGTGCATAAACTTTGTGCATAAAAATTTGGCATAAACTTTGTGCATAAACTTTGTGCAAAAACTTTGTGCATAAACGTTGTTCATAAACATTCTGCATAAACTTTGTGCATAAATTTTGTGCATAAACTTTATGCATAAACTTCGTGCATAAACTCTGCATAAACGTTTTGCATGAACGTTGTGAATAAACTTTGTGCATAAATTTTGTGCATAAACTTTGTGAAAAATCTTTGTGCATAAACTTTGTGCACAAACGTTGTGCATAAACTTTGTGCATAAACGTTGTGCATAACCTTTGTGAAAAATCTTTGTGCATAAACTTTGTGCAAAAATTTTGTGCACAAACTTTGTGCATAAACTTTGTGCATAAACGTTGTGCATAACCTTTGTGAAAAATCTTTGTGCATAAACTTTGTGCAAAAATTTTGTGCACAAACTTTGTGCATAAACTTTGTGCATATACTTTGTGCATAAAATTTGTGCTTAAACTTTTTCATAAACTTTGTGCATAAACTTTGTGCACAAACATTGTGCATAAACTTTGTGCATACACTTTTTGCATAAAATTTGTGCAAAATCTTTGTGCATAAACTTTGTGCATAAACTTTGTGCATAAACTTTGTGCATAAACTTTGTGGATAAACTTTGTGCATAAAATTTGTGCAAAATCTTTGTGCATAAACTTTGTGCATAAACTTTGTGCATAAACTTTGTGCATAAACTTTGTGGATAAACTTTGTGCAAAATCTTTGTGTATAAACTTTGTGTAGAAATTTTGTGCACAAACTTTGTGCATAATCTTTGTGCATAACCTTTGTGCATAAAATTTGTGCTTAAACTTTGTGCATAAACTTTGTGCATAAACGTTGTGCACAAACATTGTGCATAAACTTTGTGCATAAACTTTGTGCATAAACTTTGTGCAAAATCTTTGTGCATAAACTTTGTGCAGAAATTTTGTGCATAAACTTTGTGCATAAACGTTGTGCATAAACTTTGTGCATAAACGTTGTGCATAAACATTGTGCAAAATCTTTGTGCAGAAACTTTGTGCAGAAATTTTGTGCACAAACTTTGTGCATAAACTTTGTGCATAAAATTTGTGCATAAACTTTTGGCATAAACTTTGTGCATGAAGTTTGTGCAAAAACGTTATGTATAAACTTTGTGCATAAACTTTGTGCAGAATCTTTGTGCATAAACTTTCTGCATAAACATTCTGCATAAACTCTGTGCATAAACTTTGTGCATGAAGTTTGTGCAAAAACGTTATGTATAAACTTTGTGCATAAACTTTGTGCAGAATCTTTGTGCATAAACTTTCTGCATAAACATTCTGCATAAACTCTGTGCAAAAACTTTGTGCATAAACTTTGTGCATACACTTTGTGCATAAAATTTGTGCATAAACTTTGTGCAAAAACTTTGTGCACAAACTTTGTGCATAAACTTTGTGCATGAACTTTGTGGATAAGCTTTGTGCATAAACGTTGTGCATGAACTTTGTGCATAAACTTTGTGCATGAACTTTGTGCATAAAATTGTTGCAAAATCGTTGTGCATAAATTTTGTGCATAAACTTTGTGCATATAAATTTTGAATAATTATTGTGCACAAACTTTGTGCATAAACTTTGTGCATTAACTTTGTGCATAAACTTTGTGCATAAACGTTGTGCATAAACTTCATGCATAAACTTTGTGCATAAATGTTGTGCATAAACTTTGTGCATAAACTTTGTGCATGAACTTTGTGCATAAACTTTGTGCATAAATGTTTTGCACAAACTTTGTGCATAAACTTTGTGCATAAATATTGTGCAAATTTTTGTGCATAAACTTTGTGGAAAATCTTTGTGCAGAATCTTTGTGCATAAACTTTGTGCATAAAACTTCGTGCATAAACTTTTTCCACAAACATTGTGAATAAACTTTGTGCATAAACTTTGCGCACAATATTTGTGCATAAACTTTGTGCATAAACTTTGTGCATAAACTTTGTGCATAAACGTTGTGCATAAAATTTGTGCATAACCTTTGTGCATAAAAGTTTGGCATTAACTTTGTGCATAAACTTTGTGCAGAAACTTTGTGCATAAACCTTGTGCAAATTTTTGTGCATAAACTTTGTGGATAATCTTTGTGCAGAATCTTTGTGCATAAACTTTGTGCATAAAACTTCGTGCATAAACGTTTTGCACAAACATTGTGAATAAAATTTGTGCATAAACGTTTTGCATAAACATTGTGCATAAACTTTGTGCATAAACTTTGTGTATAAACTTTGTGCATAAACGTTGTGCATAAAATTTGTGCATAACCTTTGTGCAAAAAAGTTTGGCATTAACTTTGTGCATAAACTTTGTGCATAAACTTTGTGCATAAACTTTGTGCATAAACATTTGGCATAAACTTTGTGCATAAACTTTGTGCAAAAACTTTGTGCATAAACATTGTGCATAAACATTCTGCATAAACTTTGTGCATAAACTTTGTGCATAGACTTTGTGCATAAACTTTGTGCATAAACTTTGTGCAAAAACTTTGTGCATAAACATTGTGCATAAACATTCTGCATAAACTTTGTGCATAAACTTTGTGCATAGACTTTGTGCATAAACTCTGTGCATGAACGTTTTGCAGATACTTTGTTCATAAAATTTGTACATAAACTTTGTGCTTAAACTTTGTACATAAAATTTGTGCATAAGCTTTGTGCAGAAACGTTGTGCATAAACTTTGTGCATAAACATTTGGCATAAACTTTGTGCATAAACTTTGTGCAAAAACTTTGTGCATAAACATTGTGCATAAACATTCTGCATAAACTTTGTGCATAAACTTTGTGCATAGACTTTGTGCATAAACTTCGTGCATAAACTCTGTGCATGAACGTTTTGCAGATACTTTGTTCATAAAATTTGTACATAAACTTTGTGCTTAAACTTTGTACATAAAATTTGTGCATAAGCTTTGTGCAGAAACGTTTTGCATGAACGTTGTGAATAAAATTTGTGCATAAACTTTGTGCATAAACTTTATGCATAAACTTTGTGCAAAATTTCTGTGCATAAACTTTGTACAGAAATTTTGTGCATGAACTTTGTGCATAAACGTTGTGCATAAACTTTGTGCATAAACGTTGTGCATAAACATTGTGCATAAACTTTGTGCAAAATTTCTGTGCATAAACTTTGTACAGAAATTTTGTGCATGAACTTTGTGCATAAACGTTGTGCATAAACTTTGTGCATAAACGTTGTGCATAAACATTGTACAAAATCTTTGTGCAGAAACTTTGATCATAAACTTTGAGCATAAACTTTGTGCATAAATCTTGTGCATAAAATTTGTGCATAAAATTTGTGCATAAACTTCGTTCATAAACTTTGTGCATAAACTTTGTGCATAAACTTTGATCATAAACTTTGAGCATAAACTTTGTGCATAAATCTTGTGCATAAAATTTGTGCATAAAATTTGTGCATAAACTTCGTTCATAAACTTTGTGCATAAACTTTGTGCAGAATCTTTGTGCATAAACTTTGTGCATACACTTTGTACATAAAATTTGTGCATAAACTTTGTGCATAAACTTTCTGTATAAACTTTGTGCATAAACCTTGTGCATAAACTTTGTGCATAAACTTTGATCGTAAACTTTGAGCATAATTTTTGTGCTTAAACTTTGTGCTTAAACTTTGTGCATAAAAATTGTGCCTGAACTTTTGGCATAAACTTTGTGCATGAACTTTGTGCATAAGCTTTGTGTATAAGCTTTGTGCATAAACTTTGTGTAGAATCTTTGTGCATAAACTTTCTGCATAAACATTCTGCATAAACTCTGTGCAGAAACGATTTGCATAAACGTTGTGCATACACTTTGTGCATAAACTTTGTGCAAAAACTTTGTGCATAAACTTTGTGCATAAACTTTGTGCATGAACTTTGTGGATTAGCTTTGTGCATAAACATTGTGCATGAACTTTGTGCATAAAATTTGTGCATAAACTTTGTGCATAAAAGTGTTGCAAAATCGTCGTGCATAAACTTTGTGCATATAAGTTTTGAATAATTATTGTGCACAAACTTTGTGCATAAACTTTGTGCATTAACTTTTTGCATAAACTCTGTGCATAAACGTTGTGCATAAACTTTGTGCATAAATGTTGTGCATAAAATTTGTGCATAAACTTTGTGCATGAACTTTGTGCATAAACTTTGTGCAAAAACATTTTGCACAAACTTTGTGCATAAACTTTGTGCATAAGCCTTGTGCAAATTTTTGTGCATAAACTTTCTGGATAATCTTTGTGTAGAATCTTTGTGCATAAAATTTGTGCATAAAACTTCGTGCATAAACGTTTTGCACAAACATTGTGAATAAACTTTGTGCATAAACTTTGCGCACAAACTTTGTGCATAAACTTTGTGCATAAACCTTGTGCATAAAATTTGTGCAAAAGCTTTGTGAATCAGCTTTGTGTGTAAACTTTGTGCATAAACGTTTTGCATAACCTTTGTGCATTTACTTTGTGCATAAACTTCGTGCATAAACTTTGTGCATAGAATTTGGGCATAAACTTTGTACATATACTTTTTGCGTAAACTTTGTGCATAAACTTTGTGCATAAACGTTTTGCATAAACGTTGTGCATAAACTTTGTGCATAGACTTTCTGCATAAACGTTGTGCATAAAATTTGTGCATTAACTTTGTGCAAAACATTTGTGCATAAACTTTGTGCATAAACTTTCTGCATAAACGTTTTGCATAAACGTTGTGCATAAACTTTGTGCATAAAATTTGTGCAAAAACTTTGTGCATAAACTTTGTGCATAAACGTTGTGCATAAGCTTTGTGCATACACAGCGTGCATAAAATTTGTGCATAAACATTGTGCAAAAAACTTTGTGCATAAACTTTGTGCATAAACTTGGTGCATAAAATTTGTGCACAAAATTTGTGCATAAACTTTGTGCAGAAACTTTGTGCATAAACTCTGTGCATAAACTTTGTGCATAAACTTTGTGTTTAAACCTTGTGCATAAACTTTGTGCATAATCTTTGTGCATAAACGTTGTGCATACACTTTGTACATAAACATTGTGCATAATCTTTGTGCAAAACCTTTGTGCATAAATTCTTTGCATAAACATTCTGCATAAACTTTGTGCAGAAACGTTGTGCATAACCTTTGTGCATAAACTTTGTGTATTAACTTTGTGCATAAACTTTGTGCAGAAACGTTGTGCATAACCTTTGTGCATAAACGTTGTTCATAAACTTTCTGCATAAACTTTGTGCATAAATTTTGTGCATAAACTTTGTGCATTAACTTTGTGCATAAACTTCGTGCATAGACTCTGCATAAACGTTTTGCATGAACGTAGCGAATAAACTTTGTGCATAAACTTTGTGCAAAATCTTTGTGCATAAACTTTGTGCAGAAATTCTGTGCATAAACTTTGTGCATAAACGTTGTGCATTAACTTTGTGCATAAACGTTGTGCATAACCTTTGTGCAAAATCTTTGTGCATAAACTTTGTGCAGAAATATTGTGCACAAACTTTGTGCATCGACTTTGTGCATAAACTTTGTGCATAACATTTGTGCTTAAACGTTTTGCATAAACTTTGTGCATAAACGTTGTGCACCAACATTGTGCATAAACTTTGTGCATACACTTTTTGCATAAAATTTGTGCAAAATCTTTGTGCATAAACTTTGTGCATAAACTTTGTGCAGAACCGTTGTGGATAAACTTTGTGCAAAATCTTTGTGCATAAACTTTGTGTAGAAATTTTGTGCACAAAAGTGTGCATAAACTTTGTGCATAACCTTTGTGCATAAAATTTGTGCTTAAACGTTGTGCATAAACTTTGTGCATAAACGTTGTGCAAAAACATTGTGCATAAACTTTGTGCATACACTTTTTGCATACAATTTGTGCAAAACCTTTTTGAATAAACTTTGTGCATAAAATTTGTGCATAAAGTTTGTGCATAAACATTGTGCATAAACTTTGTGCATAAAGGTTTTGCATAATCATTGTGCATAAACTTTGTGCATAAACTTTGTGCATAAAAGTTTTGCATAATCATTGTGCACAAACTTTGTGCATAAACTTTGTGCATAAAAGTTTTGCATAATCATTGTGCATAAACTTTGTGCATAAACTTTGTGCATAAAAGTTTTGCATAATCATTGTGCACAAACTTTGTGCATAAACTTTGTGCATAAAATTTGTGCCTAAACGTTGTGAATAAATGTTGTGCATAACCTTTGTGCATAAAATTTGTGCATAAATGTTGTGCATAAACTTTGGGCATAAACTTTGTGCATAAACTTTGTTCATAAACTTTGTGCATAAACGTTGTGAATAAATGTTGTGCATAACCTTTGTGCATAAAATTTGTGCATAAATGTTGTGCATAAACTTTGGGCATAAACTTTGTGCATAAACTTTGTTCATAAACTTTGTGCATAAACTTTGTGCATAAACGTTTGGCATAAACTTTGTGCATAAACGTTGTGCATAAACTTTGTGCATGAAAGTTGTGCGTAAACTTTGTGCATGAACTTTGTGCATAAACTTTGTGCATAAAAGTTATGCATAAAATTTGTGCATAAACTTTGTGCACAAACTTTGTGCATAAACATTGTGCATAAACTTTGTGCATTAACTTTGTGCATAAACATTTCGCATAAACATTGTGCATAAACTTTGTGCATACAATTTGTGCATAAACGTTGCGCACAAACTTTGTGCATAAACTTTGTGCATAAGCCTTGTGCATAAAATTTGTGCGTAAACTTTGTGCAACTTTGTACATTAACTTTGTACGTAAACTTGGTGCATAAACGTTGTGCATAACCTTTGTGCATTTACTTTGTGCCTAAACTTTGTGCATAAACTTTGTGCATGAACTTTGTGCAGAAACTTTGTGCAGAAACTTTGTGCAAAATCTTTGTGCATAAACTTTGTGCATAAATTTTGTGCACAAACTTTGTGCATAAACTTTGTGCATAAACTTTGTGCATGAACTTTGTGCAGAAACTTTGTGCAGAAACTTTGTGCAAAATCTTTGTGCATAAACTTTGTGCATAAATTTTGTGCACAAACTTTGTGCATAAACTTTGTGCATAAACTTTGTGCATAAAAATTGTGCATAAACTTTGTACATTAACTTTGTGCATAAACTTTGTGTATAAACTTTGTGCAAAATCTTTGTGCATAAACTTTGTGCATAAGCTTTGTCCATTAACTTTGTGCATACACTTTGTGCATAAATGTTGTGCATAAACCTTTTGCATTAAATTTGTGTATGAACTTTGTGCATAAACTTTGTGCATAAATGTTGTGCATAAACTTTGTGCATAAACTTTGTGCATAAACTTTGCGCACAAACTTTGTGCATAAACTTTGTGCATAAACTTTGTGCATGACATTTGTGCATAAACTTTGTGCATCAACTTTGTGCAAAAACTTTGTGCGTAAACTTTGTGCATAAACTTTGTGCATAACCTTTTGTGCGTTTACTTTGTGCATAAACATTGTGCACAAACTTTGTGCATAAACTTTGTGCATAAACTTTGTGCATAACCTTTGTGCATAAACGTTTTACGTAAACTTTGTGCATAAACTTTGTGCATAAACTTTTTGCATAAACGTTGTGCATTAATTTTTTGCATAAACTTTGTGCAAAAAGATTGTGCATAAACTTTGTGCATAAACTTTGTGCAAAACCTTTGTGCATAAACTTTGTGCATAAATATTGTGCATAAACTTTGTGCATAAACTGTGTGCATAAAATTTGTGCATAAACTTTGTGCAAAAAACTTTGTGCATAAACTTTGTGCATAATATTTGTGCATAGAATGTGTGCATATAATTTGTGCATAGACTTTGTGCAGAAACTTTGTGCATAAAGTTTGTGCATAAACTTTGTGCAGAATCTTTGTTCATAAACGTTGTGCATACAATTTGTGCAAAAACTTTGTGCATAAACTTTGTGAATAAACATTCTGCATTTTGTGCAGGAACTTTATGCATAAACTTTGGGCATAAACTTTGTGTATAAACATTGTGCATAAACTTTGTGCATAAATTTTGTGCTTAAACTTTGTGCATAAATGTTGTGCACAAAGTTTGTGCAGAAATATTTGGCAAAAACGTTGCGCATGAACTTTGTGCATAAACTTTGTGCATAAACTTTGCGCATGAACTTTGTGCATAAAAAATTTGCATAATCTTTGAGCATAATATGTTTGCATAAACGTTGTGCCTAAACTTTGTGCATAAACGTTTTGCATAAACTTTGTGCATGAACTTTGTGCATAAACTTTGTGCATAAACTTTGTGCATAAACTTTGTGCAGAATCTTTATGCATAAAATTTGTGCATACACTTTGTGCATAAAATTTGTGCATAAACTTTGTGCAAAAACTTTGTGCATAAACGTTGTGCATAAACTTTGTGCATAAACTTTGTGCATAAACTTTGTGCATAAACTTTCTACATAAAACTTTGTGCATAAACCTTGTGCATAAACTTTTTGCATAAACTTTGTGCATAAACTTTGTGCATAAACTTTGTGCATAAACTTTGTGCATAAACTTTCTACATAAAACTTTGTGCATAAACCTTGTGCATAAACTTTTTGCATAAACTTTGTGCATAAACTTTGTGCATCAATTTTGTGCATAAACTTTGTGCTTGAAATTCGTGCATAAAAGTTGTGCATAAACTTTGTGCATAAAGTTTTTGCACAAAATTTGTGCATAAAAGTTGTGCATGAACTTTGTGCAGAAACTTTGTGCATAAACTTTGTGCTTGAAATTCGTGCATAAAAGTTGTGCATAAACTTTGTGCATAAAGTTTTTGCACAAAATTTGTGCATAAAAGTTGTGCATGAACTTTGTGCAGAAACTTTGTGCATAAACTTTGTGCAGAGACTTTGAGCATAAAATTTGTGCATAAACTTTGTGCATATATGTTTTGCATAAACGTTGTGCATCAACGTTGTGCATAAACTTTGTGCATAAACTTTGTGCATAAACTTTGTATATAAACTTTGTGCATAAACTTTGTGCGTAAACTTTGTGCATAAACTTTGTGCATAAACTTTTTGCATAAACTTTGTGCATGAACTTTGTGCATAAACTTTGTGCGTAAACTTTGTACATAAACGTTGTGCATAAACTTTATGCATAAACGCTGTGCATAAACGTTTTGCAGATACTTTATGCATAAAATTTGTACAAAACCTTTGTGCTTAAACTTTGTACATAAACTTTGTGCATAAACTTTGTTTATAAACTTTGTGCATAAAATTTTGGCATAAACTTTGTGCATAAACTTTGTGCAAAATCTTTTTGCATAAACTTTGTGCATAAACTTTGTGCACAAACTTTGTGCATAAACTTTGTGCATAAACTTTGTGCTTAAAATTTGTGCAGAAACTTTGTGCATAAACTTTGTGCACAAACATTGCGCATAAACATTGTGCATACACTTTGTGCCTTAACTTTGTGCATGAACTTTGTGCATGAACTTTGTGCAAAACCTTTTTGCATAGACTTTGTGCCAAAAAAATTTGCATAAACTTTGTGTATACAATTTGTGCATAAACATTGTGCATAAACTTTGTGCATAGACGTTTTTCATAATCGTTGTGCATTAACATTGAGTATTAACTTTGTGCATAAAATTTGTGCATAAACTTCGTGCATAAATGTTGTGCATTAACTTTGTGCAGAAACTTTGTGTATAAACTTTGTGCATGAACTTTGTGCATAAACTTTGTGCATAAACATTGTGCATAAAGTGTGATCATAAACTTTGTGCACACAATTTGTGCATAAACATTGTGCATAATCGTTGTGCATTGAATTTGTGCATAATCGCTTTGCATAAACGTTGTGCATAAACTTTGTGCATAAACATTGTGCATAAACTTTGCGCACAAACTTTCTGCATAAACTTTGTGCATAAACCTTGTGCATAAAATTTGTGCATAAACTTTGTGCATAACCTTTGTGCATTTACTTTGTGCATAAACTTTGTGCATAAACTCTGTGCATAAACTTTGTGCATAAACCTTGTGCATAAAATTTGTGCATAAAATTTGTGCATCAACTTTGTACATAAACTTTGTGCGTACAATTTGTGCATAAACTTTGTGCATAACCTTTGTGCATTTACTTTGTGCATAAACTTTGTGCATAAACTTTGTGCATAAACTTTGTGCATGAACTTTGTGCATAAACGTTGTGCATAAACTTTGTGCAAAATCTTTGTGCATAAACTTTGTGCATAAATTTTGTGCACAAAATTTGTGCATCAACTTTGTGCATAAACTTTGTGCATAAACTTTGTGCATAAACTTTGTGCATAAAATTTGTGCATAAACGTTGTGTATAAACTTTGTTGCATAAACTTTGTGCATAAACGTTTTGTATAAACGTTGTGCATAAACTTTGTGCATAAACTTTGTGCATAAACTTTGCGCACAAACTTTGTGCATAAACTTTGTGCATAAACTTTGTGCATAAAATTTGTGCATAAACTTTGTGCATCAACTTTGTGCAGAAACTTTGTGGGTAAACTTTGTGCATAAAATTTGTGGATATATTTTCTGCGTTTAATTTGTGCATAAACTTTGTGCACAAACTTTGTGCATAAACTTTGTGCATAACCTTTGTGCATAAACGTTTTACGTAAACTTTGTGCATAAACTTTCTGCATAAACTTTTTGCGTAAACGTTGTGCATTAAATTTTTGCATAAACTTTGTGCAAAACATTTGTGCATAAACTTTGTGCATAAACTTTCTGAATACAATTTTTGCATAAACGTTGTGCATAAACTTTGTGCAAAAACTTTGTGCATAAACTTTGTGCATAAATATTGTGCATAAACTTTGTGCATAAACTGTGTACATAAAATTTGTGCATAAACTTTGTGCAAAAAACGTTGTGCATAAACTTTGTGCATAAAATTTGTGCATAAAATGTGTGCACATAATTTGTGCATAGACTTTGTGCAGAACCTTTGTGCATAAACTTTGTGCATAAACTTTGTGCATAAACTTTGTGCATAAACTTTGTGCAGAATCTTTGTTCATAAACTTTGTGCATAGACTTTGTGCAGAACCTTTGTGCATAAACTTTGTGCATAAACTTTGTGCATAAACTTTGTGCATAAACTTTGTGCAGAATCTTTGTTCATAAACTTTGTGCATACAAGTTGTGCATAAACTTTGTGCAAAACCTTTGTGCATAAACTTTGTGAATAAACATTCTCCATTTTGTGCAGGAAATTTATGCATAAACTTTGGGCATAAACTTTGTGTATAAACGTTGTGCATAAACTTTGTGCAAAACCTTTGTGCATAAACTTTGTGAATAAACATTCTCCATTTTGTGCAGGAAATTTATGCATAAACTTTGGGCATAAACTTTGTGTATAAACGTTGTGCATAAACTTTGTGCATAAATTTTGTGCTTAAACTTTGTTCCTAAACGTTGTGCACAAACTTTGTGCAGAAACTTTTGGCAAAAACTTTGTGCATGAACTATGTGCATAAACTTTGTGCATGAACTTTGTGCATAAAATTTGTGCATAAAGTTTAAGAATAATATTTTTGCATAAACATTGTGTATAAACTTTGTGCATAAACGTTTTGCATAAACTTTGTGCATGAACTTTGTGTATAAACTTTGTGCATAAACTTTGTGCATAAACTTTGTGCAGAATCTTTATGCATAAACTTTGTGCATACACTTTGTGCATAAAATTTGTGCAAAAACTTTGTGCAAAAATTTTGTGCATAAACTTTGTGCATAAACTTTGTGCATACACTTTGTGCATAAACTTTCTACATGAAACTTTGTGCATGAACTTTGTGCATAAACTCTGTGCATAAACTATGTGCATAAACTTTGTGCATAAACTTTGTGCATGAAATTTGTGCATACACTTTGTGCATAAATTTTGTGCACAAAATATGTGCATAAACTTTGTGCATAAACCTTGTGCATAAACTTTGTGCATAAACTTTGTGCATAAACTTTGTGCAAAGACTTTGAGCATAAGATTTGTGCATAAACTTTCTGCATATATGTTTTTGCATAAACGTTGTGCATAAACGTTGTACATCAATGTTTTGCATAAACTTTGTGCATAAACTTTGTGCATAAAGTTTGTGCGTAAACTTTGTGCATAAACTTTGTGCATAAACGTTGTGCATAAACGTTGTACATCAATGTTTTGCATAAACTTTGTGCATAAACTTTGTGCATAAAGTTTGTGCGTAAACTTTGTGCATAAACTTTGTGCATAAACTTTTGGCATAAACTTTGTGCATGAACTTTGTGCATAAACTTTGTACATAAACATTGTGCATAAGCTTTGTGCATAAACGCTGTGCATAAACGTTTTGCAGATACTTTGTGCATAAATTTGTACAAAACCTTTGTTCTTAAACTTTGTACATAAACTTTGTGCATAAACTTTGTGCATACACTTTGTGCATAAACTTTGTGCAAAATATTTTTGCATAAAATTTGTGCTTAAAATTTGTGCATAGTCTTTGTGCATAAACTTTGTGCACAAACATTGTGCATAAACTTTGTGCCTACACTTTGTGCATAAACGTTGTTCATGAACTTTGTGCATAAACTTTGTGCAAAACCTTTTTGCATAGACTTTGTGCAAAAACGTTTTGCATAAACTTTCTGCATAAAATTTTTGCATACAATTTCTGCATAAACATTGTGCATAAACTTTGTGCATAAAAGTTTTGCATAATCGTTGTGCATTAACTTTGTGCATAAACTTTGTGCATAAACTTTCTGCATAAAATTTTTGCATACAATTTCTGCATAAACATTGTGCATAAACTTTGTGCATAAAAGTTTTGCATAATCGTTGTGCATTAACTTTGTGCATAAACTTTGTGCATAAACTTTATGCATAAACTTTGTGCATAAAAGCTTTGTATAAACATTGTGCACAAACTTTGTGCATAAACTTTGTGCATTAACTTTGTGCATAAACTTTGTGCATAAACGTTGTGCATAAACTTTGTGCATAGACTTCCTGCATAAATGTTGTGCATTAACTTTGTGCATAAACTTTGTGTATAAACTTTGTGCATGAACTTTGTTCATAAACTTTGTGCATAAACATTGTGCATAAAGTTTGTGCATAAACTTTGTGCACAAAATTTGTGCATAAACTTTGTGCATAATATTTTTGCATTAAATTTGTGCATAAACGTTTTGCATAAACGTTGTGCATAAACTTTGTGCGTAAACTTTGTGCATAAACTTTGCGCACAAACTTTCTGCATAAACTTTGTGCATAAACCTTGTGCATAAAATTTCTGCATAAACTTTTTGCATCAATTTTGTGCATAAAGTTTCTGCGTAAACTTTGCGCATAACCTTTGTGCATTTACTTTGTACATAAACTTTGTGCATAAACTTTGTGCATAAACTTTGTGCATAAACTTTGTGCATAAACATTTTGCGTAAACTTTGTGCATAAAATTCGTGCATAAACGTTGTGCATAAACGTGTTGCAAAATTGTTTTGCATAAACTTTGTGCATAAACTGTTCATAAAATTTATGCATAAAATTTGTGCATATAATTTGTGCATAAACTTTGTGCATAAACTTTGTTTATAAAATTTGTGCATAAACGTTGTGCATAAACTTAGTGCATAAGAATTCTGCATAAACTTTGTGCAGAAACTTTTATGCATAAACTTTGTGCAGAAACTTTTATGTATAAACTTTGTGCATAATCTTTGTGCATAAATTTTGTGCTTAAACTTTGTGCATAAACTTTGTGCACAAACTTTGTGCAGAAACATTTGTATAACCTTTGTGCATAACCTTTGTGCATAAACTTTGCGCATAAACTTTGTGCATAAACTTTGTGCATAGACTTTGTGCATAAACTTTGTGCATAAACTTTGAGCATAAAATATGTAAATAAACCTTTTGCATAAACTTTGTCCATAAACGTTTTGCATAAACATTGTGCATAAACTTTGTGCATAAACTTTGTGCAGAATCTTTTTGCATAAACTTTGTTCATACACTTTGTGCATAAAATTTTTGCATAAACTTTGTGCAAAAACTTTGTGCATAAACTTTGTTCATAAACTTTGTGCATAAATTTTCTGCATAAACTTTGTGCATAAATGTTGTGCATAAACGTTGTGTATAAACTTTGTGCATAAATGTTTTGCATGAAATCTGTGCATAAAATTTGTCCATAAACTTTGTACATAAACTTTGTGCATGAACTTTGTGCATAAACTTTGTGCATAAACTTTGTGCATAAACTTTATGCATGAACTTTGTGCATAAACTTTGTTCATAAACGTTGTGCAGAAACTTTGTACAGAAACATTGAGCATAAACTTTGTGCATATACGTTTTGCATAAACTCTGTGCATAAACTTTGTGCACAAACTTTGTGCATAAACTTTGTGCATAAACTTTGTGTAGAGAATTTGAGCAAAAAATTTGTGCATAAACTTTGTGCATAAACATTGTGCATAAAAGTTGTGCATTAACGTTGTGCATAAACTTTGTGCATAGACTTTGTGCATAAACAATGTGCATAAACAATGTGCATAAACTTTGTGCATTAACTTTGTGCATAAACGTTGAGCATAAAATATGTAAATATACCTTTTGCATAAACTTTGTCCATAAACGTTTTGCATAAACTTTGTGCATAAACTTTGTGCATAAACTTTGTGCAGAATCTTTGTGCATAAAGTTTGTGCATACACTTTGTGCATAAAATTTGTGCATAAACTTTGTGCAAAAACTTTGTGCATAACCTTTGTTCATAAAATTTCTGCATAAACTTTGTGCATAAATTTTCTGCATAAACTTTGTGCATAAACTTTGTGCATAAACTTTGTGCATAAACTTTGTGCATAAACATTGTGCATAAACGTTGTGCATAAACTTTGTGCATAAATGTTTTGCATAAAATTTGTGCATAACATTTGTGCATAAACGTTGTGCATAAACTTTGTGCATAAATGTTTTGCATAAAATTTGTGCATAACATTTGTCCATAAACTTTGTGCATAAACTTTGTGCATGAACTTTGTGCATAAACTTTGTGCATAAACTTTGTGCATAAACTTTATGCATGAAATTTGTGCATAAACTTTGTGCATAAACTTTGTGCAGAAACTTTGTGCAGAAACATTGTGCATAAACTTTGTGCATAAACGTTGTGCATAAACTTTGTGCATAAACTTTGTGCATAAACTTTATGCATGAAATTTGTGCATAAACTTTGTGCATAAACTTTGTGCAGAAACTTTGTGCAGAAACATTGTGCATAAACTTTGTGCATAAACGTTTTGCATAAACTCTGTGCATAAACTTTGTGCACAAACTTTGTGCATAAACTTTGTGCATAAACTTTGTGCATAAACTTTGTGTAGAGACTTTGAGCATAAAATTTGTGCATAAACTTTGTGCATAAACGTTTTGCATAAACATTGTGCGTAAAAGTTGTGCATCAACGTTGTGCATGAACTTTGTGCATAGACTTTGTGCTTAAATAATGTGCATAAACAATGTGCATAAACTTTGTGCATTAACTTTGTGCATAAACTTTGTGTATAAAATTTGTGCATAAACTTTGTGCATAAACTTTGTGCATAAACTTTGTGCATAAACTTTGAGCATAAACTTTGTGCATAAAATTTGTGCATAAACTTTTGGCATAAACTTTGTGCATAAACTTTGTGCATAAAATTTGTGCAGAAACGTTGTGCATAAAATTTGTTCATAATCTTTTTGCATAAACGTTTTGCATAAACTTTGTGCATAAACTTTGTGCATAAGCGTTTTGCACAAACGTTTTGCATAAACTTTGTGCATAAACTTCGTGTATAAACTTTGTGCATAAACTTTGTGCATAAAATTTGAGCATAAACTTTGTGCATAAACTTTGTGCATAAGCGTTTTGCACAAACGTTTTGCATAAACTTTGTGCATAAACTTCGTGTATAAACTTTGTGCATAAACTTTGTGCATAAAATTTGAGCATAAACTTTGTGCATAAACTTTTGGCATAAACTTTGTGCATAAAATTTGTGTATAAACTTTGTGCATAAGCTTTGTGCATAACCTTTGTGCATAACCTTTGTGCATAAACTTTGTACATAAACGTTATGCATAACCTTTGTGCATAAACTTTGTGCATAAAATTTGTGTATAAACTTTGTGCATAAGCTTTGTGCATAACCTTTGTGCATAACCTTTGTGCATAAACTTTGTACATAAACGTTATGCATAACCTTTGTGCATAAACTTTGTGCATAAACTTTGTGCATAAACGTTGTGCATAAACTTTCTGCATAAACTTTGTGCCTAAAATTTGTGCATAAACTTCGTGCATAAACTCTGTGCATAACTTTTTTGCAGATACTTTGTGTATAAACTTTGTACATAAACGTTGTGCATAAACTTTGTACATAAACTTTGTTCATAAACTTTGTGCATAAAAGTTTTGCATAAACGTTGTGCATAAACTTTGTGCATAAACTTTGTGCATAAACTTTGTGCATAAACGTTTGGCATAAACTTTGTACATAATCTTTGTGCATAAACTTTGTGCATAAACTTTGTGCATAAACTTTGTACAAAAACGTTTTGCACAAACTGTTTGCATAAATTTGTGCATAAACTTTGTGCATAAACGTTTTGCATAATCGTTGTGCATAAACTTTGTACATAAACTTTGTGCAAAAACTTTGTGCATAAAAGTTTTGCATAATCATTGTGCACAAACGTTGTGCATAAACTTTGTGCAGAAGTGTCGTGCATAAACTTTGTGCATAAATGTTGTGCATAAACTTTGTGCATTAACTTTGTGTATGAACTTTGTGCATAAATATTGTGCATAAACTTTGTGCACAAACTTTGTGCATAAACTTTGTGTATAAACCTTGTGCAAATTCTTGTGCAAAAACTTTGTGGATAAACTTTGTGCAGACTCTTTGTGCATAAACGTTGTGCATAAAACTTTGTGCATAAACGTTTTGCATAAACTTTGTGCATTAACTTTTTGCATAAACTTTGTTCATAAACTTTGTTCATAAACTTTGTGCATAAACTTTATTCATAAACCTTGTGCATAAAAGTTGTGCATAAACTTTGTGCATTAACGTTGTTCATAAAAATTGTGCGTAAACTTTGTGCATTAACGTTGTGCATAAACTTTGTGCATAAACTTTGTGCATAAACGTTGTGCATAAACTTTCTGGATGAAATGTTTGCATAAACGTTGTGCATAAACTTTGTGCATAAACTTTGTGCAAAAACTATGTGCATAAACGTTGTGCATAAACGTTTTTCATAAATTGTGTGCATAAACTTTGTGCATAAACTTTGTGCAAAAACCTTTGTGCAAAAACTTTGTGCACACTTTGGGCAAAAACTTTATGCATAAAATTTTTGCATAAACTTTGTGCATAAACGTTTTGCATAAACTTTGTGCATAAACGTTGTGCATAAACTTTGTGCATAAACACTGTGCATAAACTTTGTGTATAAACTTTGTGCAAAACATTTGTGCATAAACTTTGTGCATAAACTTTGTGCATAGACTTTGCGCAGAATATTTGTGCATAAGTTTTGTGCATACACTTTGTATATAAAATTTGTGCATAATCTTTGTGCATATACTTTCTGCATAAACATTCTACATAAACTTAGTGCAGAAACTTTGTGCATAAACTTTGTGCAAAAACTGTGTATAAACTTTGTGCATCAACTTTGTGCATCAACTTTGTGGAGAAACATTGTGCATAAAATTTGTGCATAAAATTTGTGCATAAAATTTGTACTTCAACTTTGTGCATAAATTTTGTGCATAATCTTTGTGCATAAACGTTTTTCATAAACTTTGTGCATAAACTTTGTGCATAAACTTTGTGCATAAACTTTGTGCATAAACTTTGTGCATACACTTTGTGCATACACTTTGTGCATAGAATTTGTGCATTAACTTTGTGCGAAAACATTGTGCATACATTTTGTGCATAAACTTTGTAAATAAACTTTGTGCATAAACTTTTGGCACAATTTTTGTGCATAAACTTTGTGCATAAACTTTTGGTACAATTTCTGTGCATAAACTTTGTGCATAGACTTTGTGCATAAACTTTGTGCATGAACTTTGTGTATAAACATTGTGCATAAACTTTGTGCATTAACTTTGTGTAAAGAATTTGTGCAGAAACATTGTGCATAAACTTTGTGCATAAACTCTGTGCATAAAATTTGTGCAGAAACTTTGTGCATAAACTTTGTGCATAAACTTTGTGTATAAACTTTGTGCATAAAATTTGTGCATATAATTTGTTCATTAACTTTCTGAATAAACGTTTTGCATAAAATTTGTGCATAAATTGTGTATAAACGTGTTGCAGAAACGTTGTTCATAAACTTTGTGCATAAACTTTGTGCATAAACGTTGTGCATACAATTTGTGCATAACTTTTGCGCAAAAACGTTTGGCATAACCTTTGTGCATAAAATTTGTGCATAAACTTTGTGCATATAATTTGTGCATAAACTTTGTGCAGAAACTTTGTGCATAAACTTTGTGCATAAACGTTGTGCATAAACTTCGTGCAGACTCTCTGTGCATAACCTTTGTGCATAAACGTTGTGCATAAAATTTGTGCATAAACGTTGTGCAAAAACTTTGTGCATAGACTTTGTGCATAAACATTCTGCAAAAACTTTGTGCAGAAACTTTTATGCATAAGATTTGTGCATATAATTTGTGTATAAACTTTGTAAATAAACTTTGTGCATAAATTTTGTGCTTAAACTTTGTGCATAAACTTTGCGCACAAACTTTCTGCATAAACTTTGTGCATAAATCTTGTGCATAAAATTTGTGCATAAAGTTTGTGCATCAACTTTGTGCATAAACTTTGTGCGTAAACTTTGTGCATAAACTTTGTGCATAACCTTTGTGCATAAACTTTGTGCATAAACTTTGTGCATAAACGTTGTGCATAAACTTTGTGCATAAACTTTGTGCATAAACTTTGTGCAAAAACGTTTTGCGTAAACTTTGAGCAGAAACTTTGTGCATAAACTTTGTCCATAAACGTTTTGCAAAAACGTTTTGCATAAACTTTGTGCACAACATTTGTGCATAAACTTTGTGCATAAACTTTCTGAATAACATTTTTACATACACGTTGTGCATAAACTTTGTGCAAAAACATTGTGCATAAACTTTGTGCATAAACTGTGTGCATAAAATTTGTGCATAAATTTTGTGCAAAAAACTTTGTGCATAAACTTTGTGCATAAAATTTGTGCACAAATGTTTTGCATAAAATGTGTGCATAAACCTTGTGCAAAAACTTTGTGCATAATTTTTGTGCATAAAAATTCTGCAAAAACTTTGTGCACAAACTTTTATGCATAAACTTTGTTTATAAACTTTGTATATAAACTTTGTGCATAAATTTTTTTATTAAAATTTGTGCATAAACTTTGTGCACAAACTTTGTGCAGAAACGTTTGGCATAAACTTTGTGCATGAACTTTGTGCATAAACTTTGTGCATAAACTTTGTGCAGAATCTTTGTGCATAAACTTTGTGCATACACTTTGTGCATAACATTTGTGCATAAAATTTGTGCAAAAACGTTGTGCATAAACTTTGTGCATAAATGTTGTGTATAAACTTTGTGCATAAATGTTTTGCAAAACATTTGTGCATAAAATTTGTGCATTAACTTTGTGCATAAACTTTGTGCATGAACTTTGTGCATAAACTTTGTGCATGAACATTGTGCATAAACTTTGTGCATAAACTTTGTGCATAAACTTTATGCATGAACTTTGTGCATATACTTTGTGCAAAAACTTTGTGCATAAACTTTGTGCTTAAACTTTGTGCATAAAATTTTTTCATAAACTTCGTGCATGAACTTTGTGCATAAACTTTGTGCATAAACTTTGTGCATAAACTTTGTGCATAAACTTTGTGCAGAATCTTTGTGCATTAACTTTGTGCATACACATTGTTCATAAGATTTTTGCATAAACTTTGTGCGAAAACATTGTGCATAAATTTTGTTTATAAACTTTGTGCATGAACTTTGTGCATAAACTTGGTGCATAAACTTTGTGCATAAACTTTGTGCATAACCTTTGTGCATACACTTTGTGCATAAAGTTTGTGCATCAACCTTGTGCGAAAACATTGTGCATAAATTTTGTGCATAAACTTTGTGCATAAATTTTGTTTATAAACTTTGTGCATGAACTTTGTGCATAAACTTGGTGCATAAACTTTGTGCATAAACTTTGTGCATAACCTTTGTGCATACACTTTGTGCATAAAGTTTGTGCATAAACCTTGTGCGAAAACATTGTGCATAAATTTTGTGCATAAACTTTGTGCATTAACTTTGTGCATAAACTTTGTGCATAAACTTTGTGCATAAACGTTTTGCATACAATTTGTGCATAAATTGTGTATAAACGTTGTGCATGAACATTGTTCATAAACTTTGTACAAAAACTTTGTGCATAAAATTTATGCATAAACTTTGTGCATAAACTTTGTGCATAAAATTTGTGCATAACCTTTGTGCATAAACATTTGGCATAAACTTTGTGCATAAAAATTGTGCATAAACGTTGTGCATATAATTTGTGCATAAACTTTGTGCAGAAACTTTGTGCATAAACTTTGTGCATAAACTTTGTGCAGAATCTTTGTGCATAAATTTTGGGCATAAAAGTTTTGCATAAAATTTGTGCATAAACTTTGTGCAAAAACTTTGTGCATAGACTTTGTGCATAAACATTCTGCAAAAACTTTGTGTAGAAACTTTTATGCATACAATTTGTGCATTAACTTTGTGTATAAAGTTTGTACATAAACTTTGTGCATAATTTTTTTGCTTAAACGTTTTGCATAAAATTTGCGCACAAACTTTCTGCATAAACTTTGTGCATAAACCTTGTGCATACAATTTGTGCATAAAGTTTGTGCATCATCTTTGTGCATAAACTTTGTGCGTAAACTTTGTGCATAGACTTTGTGCATAACCTTTGTGCATTTACTTTGTGCATAAACTTTGTGCATAAACTTTGTGCAAAAACTTTGTGCATAAACGTTTTGCGTAAACTTTGTGCATAAAATTTGTGCATAAACGTTGTGCAAAAACGTTTTGCATAAACTTTGTGCAAAAAATTTGTGCATAAACTTTGTGAATAAACTTTCTGGATAACATTTTTGCATACACATTGTGCATAAACTGTGTGCAAAATCTTTGTGCATTAACTTTCTGCATAAACATTGTGCAAAAACTTTGTGCATAAACTGTGTGCATAAAATTTGTGCATAAATTTTGTGCAAAAAATTTGTGCATAAACTTTGTGCATAAACTTTGTGCATAAAATTTGTGCATAAAATTTGTGCATAAATTTTGTGCAAAAACTTTGTGCATAAACTGTGTGCATAAAATTTGTGCATAAATTTTGTGCAAAAAATTTGTGCATAAACTTTGTGCATAAACTTTGTGCATAAAATTTGTGCATAAAATTTGTGCATATACTTTGTTCATAAACTTTGTGCATAAACTTTGTGCATAAACTTTGTGCAGAATATTTGTGCATAAACTTTGTGCATAAACTTTGTGCATAAAATTTGTGCAAAAACTTTGTGCAAAAACATTGTGCATAAACTTTGTGCATAAACTTTGTGCATAAACTTTGTGCAGAATATTTGTGCATAAACTTTGTGCATAAACTTTGTGCATAAAATTTGTGCAAAAACTTTGTGCAAAAACATTGTGCATAAACTTTGTGCATAAACATTCTGCAAAAACTTTGTGCAGAAACGTTTATGCATAAACTTTGTGTATAAACTTTGTACATAAACTTTGTGCATAAATTTTGTGATTAAACTTTGTGCATAAACTTTGTGCACAAACTTTGTGCAGAAAATTTTGGCATAAACTTTGTGCATGATATTTGTGCATATACTTTGTGCATAAACTTTGTGCAGAATGATTGTGCATAAACTTTTTGCATACACTTTGTGCATAACATTTGTGCATAAAATTTGTGCAACAACGTTGTGCATAAACTTTGTGCATAAACTTTGTGCATACACTTTCTGCATAGACTCTGTGCATAAACCTTGTGCATAAACTTTGTGCATAAACTTTGTGCATAAACGTTGTGCATAAATGTTGTGTATAAACTTTGTGCATAAATGTTTTGCAAAACATTTGTGCATAAAATTTGTGCATAAACTTTGTGCATGAACTTTGTGCATAAACTTTGTGCATAAACTTTGTGCATGAACGTTATGCATAAACTTTGTGCAAAAACTTTGGGCATAAACTTTATGCATGAACTTTGTGCATAAACTTTGTGCGGAAACTTTGTGCAGAAACTTTGTGCATAAACGTTGTGCATAGACGTTTTGCATACACTTTGTGCATAAACTTTGTGCACAAACTTTGTGCATAAACTATGTGCATAAACTTTGTGCATAAAATTTGTGCATAAAATTTGTGCATAAACTTTGTGAAGAGACTTTGAGCATAACATTTGTGCATAAACGTTTTGCATAAACATTGTGCATAAACTTCGTGCATGAACGTTGTGCATAAACTTTGTGAAGAGACTTTGAGCATAACATTTGTGCATAAACGTTTTGCATAAACATTGTGCATAAACTTCGTGCATGAACGTTGTGCATAAACTTTGCGCATAAACAATGTGCATAAACAATGTGCATAAACCTTTGTGCAGAAACTTTGTGCATAAACTTTGTACATAAACGTTTTGTATAAACTTTGTGCATAAACTTTGTGCATAAACAATGTGCATAAACCTTTGTGCAGAAACTTTGTGCATAAACTTTGTACATAAACGTTTTGTATAAACTTTGTGCATAAACTTTGTGCATAAATGTTGTGCATAAACTTTGTGCATAAACTTTGTGCATAAACTTTGTGCATAAACGTTGTGCATAAAATTTGTGCATAAACTTTATGCATAAACGTTTGGCACAAACTTTGTGCATAAACGTTTTGCATAAACTTTGTGCATCAACTTTGTGCAGAAACCTTGTGCATTAACTTTGTGCATTAAATTTTTGCATAAACTTTATGCATAAACTTTGTGCATAAACTTTGTGCATAAACTTTGTGTATAAATGTTTGGCATAAACTTTGTGCATAAATTTTGTGCATAAGCTGTGTGCATAACCTTTGTGCATAAACTTTGTGCATAAACTTTGTGCATAAACTTTGTGCATAACCTTTGTGCATAAACTTTGTGCGTAAACTTTGTGCATACACGTTGTGCATAAACTTTAAGCATAAAATTTGTGCATAAACTTTGTGCATAAACTTCGTGCATAAACTCTGTGCATAACTTTTTTGCAGATACTTTGTGCATAAACTTTGTACATAAACGTTGTGCATAAACTTTGTACATAAAATTTGTGGATAAAATTTGTGCATAAACGTTTTGTATAAACGCTTTGCATAAACTTTGTGCATAAACTTTGTGCATAAACGTTTGGAATAAAATTTGTGCAAAATCTTTGTGCATAAACTTTGGGCATAAAATTTGTGCACATACTTTGTGGATAAACTTTGTGCATAAACTTTGTGCATAAACTTTGTGCATAAACTTTGTCCAAAAACATTTTGCATAAACTGTGTGCATAAAATTTGTGCATAAAATTTGTGCACATACTTTGTGGATAAACTTTGTGCATAAACTTTGTGCATAAACTTTGTGCATAAACTTTGTCCAAAAACATTTTGCATAAACTGTGTGCATAAAATTTGTGCATAAACTTTGTGCATAAAAGTTTTGCATAATTGTTGTGCATAAACTTTGTGCATAAACTTTGTGCATAAAAGTTTTGCGTAAACTTTGTGCATAAACTTTGTGCATTAACTTTATGCATAAACTTTGTGCATAAACTTTGTGCATAAAAGTTTTGCATAATTGTTGTGCATAAACTTTGTGCATAAACTTTGTGCATAAAAGTTTTGCGTAAACTTTGTGCATAAACTTTGTGCATTAACTTTATGCATAAACTTTGTGCATAAACTTTGTGCCTAAACTTTGTGCATAATTTTTGTGCACAAACTTTGTGCATAAACTTTGTGCATAAACTTGTGCATAAAATTTGTGCATAAACTTTGTGCATAAACTTTGTGCATAAACTTTGTGCGTAAACTTTGTGCATAAACTTTGTGCATTTACTTTGTGCATAAACTTTGTGCATAAACTTTAGGCATAAACTTTGTGCATAAAATTTTTGCGTAATTTTTGTGCATAAACTTTGTGCATAAACATTTTGCATTAACGTTGTGCATAAACTTTGTGCATAAACTTTGTGCATAAACGTTGTGCAAAAACTTTGTGCATAAACTTTCTGCATAAATTTTTTGCATAAACGTTGTGCATAAACTTTGTGCATAAACTTTGTGCAAAAACGTTGTGCATAAACTTTGTGCATAAACTTTGTGCATAAACTGTGTGCATAAAATTTGTGCATAAACTTTGTGCAAAAACCGTTGTGCATAAATTTTGTGCATAAACTTTGTGCATAAAATTTGTGCATAAAATTTGTGCATAAACTTTGTGCAGAAACTTTGTGCAGAAACTTTGTGCATAAACTTTGTGCATAAATTTTGTGCATAAACTTTTTGCATAAACTTTGTGCATAAACTTTGTGCAGAATGTTTGTGCATAAACTTTGTGCATACACTTTGTACATAAAATTTGTGCATAAAATTTGTGCAAAAACTTTGTGCATAAACTTTGTGCATAAACTTTGTGCAGAATGTTTGTGCATAAACTTTGTGCATACACTTTGTACATAAAATTTGTGCATAAAATTTGTGCAAAAACTTTGTGCATAAACTTTTTACATAAACATCTTGCATAAACTTTGTGCATAAACAATGTGCATAAACTTTCTACATAAGCATTCTGCATAAACTTTGTGCAAAAACTTTGTGCATAAACAATGTGCATAAACTTTGTGCAGAAACTTTGTGCATAAACTTTGTGCATAAACAATGTGCATAAACTTTCTACATAAGCATTCTGCATAAACTTTGTGCAAAAACTTTGTGCATAAACAATGTGCATAAACTTTGTGCAGAAACTTTGTGCATAAGCTTTGTGCATAAACTTTGTGCATAAACTTTTTGCATATCCTTTGTGCATAAACTTTGTGCATAAACTTTGTGCGTAAACTTTGTGCATAAACTTTGTGCATAAACGTTTGGCATAAACTTTGTGCATGAACTTTGTGCATAAACTTTGTGCATAAACGTTGTGCATAAACGCCGTGCATAAACGTTTTGTAGATACTTTGTGCATAAAATTTGTACATAAACTTTGTGCTTAAACTTTGTACATAAACTTTGTGCATTAACTTTGTGCAGAAACGTTTTACATAAACGTTGTGCATAAACTTTGTGCATAAACTTTGTGCATAAACTTTGTCCTTAAACTTTGTGCATACACTTTGTGCATAAAC
>SZWC01001788.1:226475-263641 GCA_023375785.1 Penium margaritaceum | reverse complement strand
TATCTATATCTATATCTATATCTATATCTATATCTATATCTATATCTATATCTATATCTATATCTATATCTATATCTATATCTATATCTATATCTATATCTATATCTATATCTATATCTATATCTATATCTATATCTATATCTATATCTATATCTATATCTATATCTATATCTATATCTATATCTATATCTATATCTATATCTATATCTATATATGTATCTATATCTTCACATTCATCTTCATCTTCATCTATATCTACATCTACATTTACATCTACATCTACATCTATATCTACATCTACACCTACATCTACATCTACATCTACATCTACATATACATCTACATGTACATGTACATCTACATCTACATCTATATCTACATCTACATTTACATCTTCATCTACATCTACATCTACATCTATATCTACATCTACATCTACATCTACATCTACATCTACATCTACATCTACATCTATATCTACATCTACATCTACATCTACATCACATCTACATTTACATCTACATCTATATCTACATCTAAATCTATATCTAAATCTACTTGTACATCTACATATACATCCTTGCCAACCAAGTCTTGGCTATGGCATCGCTCCTTTTGTCTCAGCGCTCGTGCTTGTCTGCACAGCGTCCACATTCAAGCTTTTCCATTTCGCTTTGCGTGAGCGTGCACTTCGTCGATATGGCTCATCGCCCCTGCCTTGGTGTTGTGGCACGTTTTGACTGTAGTATCTCGTGCCTATGCCTTTAGCACAACACCATCTGCTCCAATCGCCTCCCTCAATATGATCTAATTGTAGTTCTCATCATATCCGCACCTTGACACTATGGCTCATCGTTTGTACCTCAGCTGCTGTGGCCACTCTTTGCATCACATCCACATTCCCAAGTGTTATATTCACACCATCCTCACTCATCAGCTTTACTCCTTGTCGCTTCATTTTTGCTTAGCTTGTTCACTCATTGTGTCTGACCATGGATGTTGCGACATCTCCTAGAGCCCAGCTTGCACATAGATCCACGGCCTGCTCTACTCGTTCGCCCAGGCTTTGGGAAAAAACCAATCCCAATCATCTCGATCTTCAAATGTTGTGATACCTATGCCCAACTTGCATCCCACATTTGTCCCACCTGCGCTCCACTTGGACCCAACCTGCATCCCACCTGTGTTGCACCAACACCCCACATGCGTCCCACCTGCACCCAACCTGCACCCCACCTATGCCCCACATGCACACCACTTGCAACCCACGTGCGCCCCACTTGCGCCCCACCTCCACCCACCTGCACCCCACCTGTGCCTCGCCTACACCCTAACAGCACCTTACTTGTGTGACCTACCACTGATAGCCCACCTGCACGCCACCGATGCCCCACATGCACCCCAATTGCATCCTATTTATTCCTCACATGTGCATCCCTAGCCCTCACCTACACCTCTCCTGCACCTCACCCACGCCTCAATAATACCCCACATGTGCCTCATCGACTCCTTATATGCGATCTACCTACACCCCACCATCACCCCACCAACGCCCCACGTGCACCCCACTGACACCTCTTCTACGCACCACCTGCATCCCACGTGCGTCCTGCCTTCATCCCACCTGCACCCCATCTGCACCCGACCCGCGTCCCACTTGCTCCACGCCTACGCTTGACGTGCGTCCCACCTACTCCCCACCTGCGCCCCACCTGCAAAACATGTATGCCGTACCTGCGCCCCTCCTTCGCCCCACCTGCACCCTAGGTGCTCCTCACATTCACTTACCTAGGCCTCACTTGTGCCTCACCTGCGCCTCACCTGTGGCTCACCTACGCCTCACTTGTGTCTGAATAGTGTCTCACCTCCATCTCTCTGATGCCTCACATCCGCTCCACTCGTGTCCCACTAGCTCCCCATCTGCACCGCACTTACGCCTCACCTACACCCCACTTGCATCCCACTTGCGCCCCACCTACACCTTATCTACACCCCAAGTTTTCCGCACCTGCATTTTACTTACGCCCTACATACGCCCCACCTGCATCCTACCTACGCCTTGAATGTATCCCACTTCCATCCCATGTGTGCCCTACCTCTACCCTACGTGTGCTCCACCTTCATCCCTCTTGCGCCGTACGTGCACCCCACCTACGACCCATGTGCGCCCCACTTGTACCCCACATGCACCCCACCTTTACCCCACCTACACCCCGCCTACGCTTGACCTTCGTCCTGCCTACATCCGACATGCACCCCACCTGCACCCTATTTGCATCCTATATGCTGCCCACCTGCGCCCCACTTGCGTCCCACTTATGCCCAACCTACATCCCACCTACCCTCCACCTGTGGCCCACTTGCGCCCCACTTACGTCCCTCCTACGCATCACTTGCGCTCCACCTACGTCCGACTTGTCCTCCACCTACTCCTTATGTGCACTCACTTTGGCCTTACTTGTACCTCACTCGCACCTCATCTACGCCTCACAAGCACCTCACCAACGCCTCATATACACCTCCCCTACGTCCCACTTGCATCCAATCGCGCCCCTCCTGTACCCCACCTACGCCCCTCCTATGTCTGTCCTGTGCCCCTCATGCGCCTAACGTATGCCCCACTTACAAACCACCTTCGTCCGACATGCACCCCACATGCACCCCACCTATAGCTTACGTGTATCCTATCTTCACCCTTCCTACATCCCACTTGCATTCCACTTGGGTCCAACCCATATCCCACCTGCGTCCCACGTACACCGCCTTCGTCCCACCTTGTCCCACCTGTGTCCCACCTGTATTTTACTTACGCCCTACTTGCACCCCACCTTTGCTCTACCTGCGCTCCTCTTACGCCCCACATGCGTCCCACCTCTTCCCCACCTGTAGCCCACCTACATCCCACATACGTCCTACCTGCATCCACTACGTCCCACGTATGTCCCACCTGCAATCCACCTGTGTCCAACCTACTCCCAATTGCGTCTCTCCTTTATCCTACCTTTGTCCAACCTCTATCCCACCTACATTCCACCTGCACCCTACATTCGTCCAACCTCTATCCCACCTGCATTCCACCTGCACCCTACCTACGCCCAACCTACGCCCTTCTTGTGGCCCACTAACATCCCACCTACGCCCCACTTGCACCACATCTGCGCACCATATGTGCCCAACCTCCACCCCACATCTGCCCGACCTCTACCCCACCTGCATCCCAGTTGTGCTCTACTTGCAACCCACCTGTGCCTTACCTGCACCCCACCTGCACCCAACCTACGTCCCACTTCAGCCCTACCTGCGACCCACCTACGTCCCACATACACTCGACGTGCACCCCATGTGCCCCCTACGTGTGGGCCACCTACATCCCACCTGTACCCCACCTGCATCCCACATACAAGTCACCTGCACTCCACCTGTGCCCCACGTGCTTCCCACTTGTGCCCCACCTACATCTCACATGCATCCCACCTGCGCCCCACCTACATCTCACGTGCATCCCACCTCCAACCTTGCTCAATCCCACCTCCGTCCCTCCTCCTTCCCACCTCCGTCCAACCTCTGTCCCTCCTCCATCCCACATGCATCCAACCTATGGCCCACCTGTGTCCCACCTATGACCCACTTGGGTCCCACCTGTGCCTCACCTCTTCCCTACCTACACCTCACCTTTGCCCCACCTACGTCCAACACTAGCCCTTCCCGTTCCCCTGCTACGCACCACCGCGCCCCAATCACACCTGTCTCGCACCCCACACACACCCCACCTACACCCGACCCGTGCCCCACCTACACCCCACCCACGCCCTACCTGCACCCATCCTGCGTTTAACGTACGACCCACCTGGATCCAACCTGCACCCCACATACACCCCACATGTGGCCCACCTGCACCCCACGTACGACTCAACTGCGCCCCACCTATGTCCCACCTATGCATCACCTGTGTTGCATCTGCGCCCCATCTACGCCACACCTACGTCCCAATTGTGCCCCACCTGCACATTACCTACATCCTACATGCACCCCCCTAAGTCCCACCTACGTCCTACCTTTGCCCCACCCACGTCCTACCTGCGTCCCACCTATGCCCCACCTAAAGCCCACTTGCGCCCCACCTTCACCTCGCCTACACCCTACCTGTGCCCCACTACGTCCCACCTCTGTCCCACTTGTACCCTACATGCACCCCACCTACATCCCACCTGCGACCCACTTACGTCCCACATGTACCCCACCTCCACCTCACGTGCGCTCACCTGTGCTCCACCTACACCCCACCTTCACCCAACTTACACAACACCTGCACCCAACCTGCGTCCTACTTGCACCTCACTTGCGTCCCACTTTCGTCCCACCTACACCCTACCTATGCCCCACGTTCGTCCCACGTGTGTCCCACCTTGTGTCTCGCCTGCGCCCCACTTCCGACCACCTTGCGTCCCACATGTACCCCACCTACACCACACATGCGTCCCATGTGCGCCCCACTTGCGCCCCACGTGCACCCCACTTGTCCCAAACCCGCACCCCACCTGTGCCCCACTTGCATCCCACCTGTAATCCACATCTGCCCCACCTCCACCCAACCTGCGCCCCACCAACATCCCACCTATGTCCCACCTCCGCCTGACCTCTGACCCACCCATGTCCCCACCTTTGTCCCACCTGTATCCCACCCACAACCCACCTACGCCCATATTGTGTCCCACCCGTGTACCACCTGTGCCCCACTCGCACCCCACCCATGCCCCATCCCCACCCCACTCGCATCCCACCGACGCCCCACTCGCGCCCCACCTACACCCAAATTACACTCCACCTACATCTAACCAGCGCTCCACATACGCCCCACATGTGGTCCACCTGCGGCCTACTTGCATCCAACCTGCGTCCCACCTATGCCCCTACTACGGGCCACATGCGCCCCACCTACGTCCTACATGCGTTCCACCTGCACCCCACATTTACCCCACCTACGCCCCACATTTGTCCCCCATTTGTCCCACATGCGTCCCACCTACGCCCAACCTATACCCGACCTGCGCCCCACCTGTGCCCTCCATGCGCCCAACGTGTGCCCCACATGCGCATCATCTGGGTCCCACTTTCGCCCCACCTGTCCCACCTACGCCCCACCAGCACACCACCCGCATCCTAACTACACCCCAACTACACCACACCTACGTCCCACATGCGCCTGACCTATACCCTACCTATGTCCCACCTTTGTCCTACCTGCGCCGTACCTTCGCCCCACTTGAACCCCACTTGAGCTCCACCTCCACCCTACCTGCGCCCCACATGTGCTCGACTCCACACCACTTGTGCCCCACTTGTGCCTGAGATGCACCCCACTTACAACACACCTGTTTTCCACCTGCGTCCGCCTATTCCTCACATGCGTGTTAATTCTCCTCTGTACATGTTTGTGACATCGTTGTATCCATTGGTGTCCAGGGCCTGCTGACGCCGGGAGTGGGGGCGACGTATAGTGAGTACACACGCCACCATTGGACGAGCGACATTGCTGCCTGTCCCTCACATGCTCGCCTCCCTCCTCTCAACAGTGTCTCAGCTCCACTCGACAAACTAGGGATTATATCTTGGCACACCTAGTCCTGTCCTCCTTTTGGCACACTTTGTTGTACCACTTGACCAGGTGTTATTTATTTCATGCCTAGTTAGGTTCCAAACTACTTGTTAGGTTAGTGTGATGTTTTTGGAGTCGAGTGGCATTTTCCCTCGCTGTTTGATGAGCGTTGGCGAGCTCCGCTCGCCGGCCCGATGGATGAGCTCGAATAGCAAGACTCACCCGTAGCCCTCTTGTCTGTCGTGCGAAGTGCTGGCCGTGCATCCATGGCCGCTTGACAAACCCAGACCTAACATCTTGGAACCTTCACCATTTGACGCAAAACCGGTCCTTTTGGATGCGCATGAGTTATCTCATGGTATCGGAATGTCGGGCGTGAGCGTCGAGAGCAGTCGCGATTAGCGACTTTGAGGGACGACTGCAAAAGTGAGGCTAGACGGTGATGGCTCGTGACTAAGCTGTTGTAGTAGGATGGGGTGATCAAAGCAGGTTGTAAAGGGCTCAGAGACCTGTGCGACGTTAGAGAGGAGCCAAAGGAGAGCAGCCGAGATCTCCCATGGGGCGGTGCCGGCCGAGATCTCAAGGGAACTGAGGCATCCCGAAGCAGGATGACGAAGTGACGAGGCACAAGGGCGTCCGACATTAGCACGCGTCGTCCAAGAGTGGACAGAGGAGTAGAGGGGGCAAGGTAACAACTTGTCCTTCCCGTAGTTGGCGGAAAGATGAAAAGGAAAGGAGAGAACCATCACGCCGCCATCATGAGCAATGTCAGACGTGTGCCGCAAGGCAACAATAACCCCAATGGAAGTCGTCCCTCCAACCAACCCGCCGCCACAACGGTGACATGGGAGGAGTTGTCCAAGGTCATGTCTCAAAAGGACCTATCACCTCCGCCGCTCGGCACGCGGGATTTTCTCGCTTGGAAGGACATCTTCCTTGCATGGGCGACGGAGTATGGCTTCGAGGAAGTCTACACCTCATCAGCAGCCAATGACACAGACGAGTGTGTCCTCCTTCAGCCGTTCAACACTTTGGTGCACGCGTTGTCCGACAACCAAGCCTGCTACATCCGGCATCTACACTTCGGCGGTAAAGGCGAGGATCCCACAAACCCACGTAACGGAGCAGCACGTCCACACGAAGCGTGGCAGCACCTAGCCATATGGCAGGAGGAGTGCGCGATGGCACTGATGATAACCCTGCGTGACAGGCTGCAGGGGCTGTACCCAAAAACCAGGATACCCATTGAAGAGTATTGGGATGCAACGATGGACATCCACCACCGCATCCTGGGTCTCGGAGCCCCTTTTTCCGTATTGGAGTGGTTGGATCCGGTACTCCTACACTTGGGAGAACCAAAAAGGGAGTTCCGGTGGACCCTTCTACGTCCGCTCTGTGTCACTGACATAGAAAGCACAAATTTGGCTGTGGTCTTTGTGGAACTTTGGCACTACAAAGACATTGTGTGTGGGGAAGCGCGCGAACTGGCACTCCTACACCCAGTGCATTCGCGCATCAGGCAATGTCGAGTGCATCCACAGCCACTGGACATGTGTGTGGTCAAGGTGGAGGGGGCACAGGAGCATAGGCTGGCGGAAGGTGAGGTCACGGACGGGGCAGAGGAGGATGCACCTGTAACTTCTACGGACAGGCGGACCACTTCTGGAGAGCATGCCTAGAGCTTCAGCGCATTGTGACCCCGCCAGCTCAGCAGCAGTAGTTCTCACCAATCTCCCGCCCACACCTGGGCCAGTAACTGCATCCACCAGCCTGGTCGACTCAGGCTCCTATGGGACCACGTGCTCCTACTCCGTTCGGCGCCCACCTTTGGGCCATCCGCACTGCAGCCGCCGGCGATGCCTCAGATGGCCCAGGACCGTGGCGGTGTATTAGGGCCCGTACTACATGCCACCCAAATCCACCACCCCTATACTCGCACCGGCATGGACACAACGCGTGTACACCAAGATGGAAAAGGCACAGCAGCCGTATGCAGCACCACCCATCGGATGGGCGACACCCATGGAGCTGCAGCCTCCCGAGCCCACTGCCACACCACAGGGGTCAGGTCAGCGCCTTGGTCACACGCATGTCACTACATCACACATGTTGCCCGTGTATGAATGGTTGTTTAATACTGCTGCTTCGCATCACATGTCGCCGCACAGGTCACTGTTTGTGTCCCTGTATCCCATGCATGATGTTGAGGGAGTGAAAGCTGGCTCAAGGGAAGTGTTGGCAGTGGAGGGTGTCGCCAGTGTGGCACTGCAGGCTCCGGGCGGGTGATTTGGTTGACCAGTGTGTTATACGTGCCAAAGTTGAAAGTGAACTTGTTGTTTGGAGGACAGTTTGACCGCTAGGCTAACATGTCCACAGTAACGCAAAAGCAACGGTGCATGCTTTTTGATCCTGCTTGACCTCATTACTTCCATGTTGAAACACTCGTCTGCACATGGACTTAGTCGAGACGACTGTCCCCATGGTCTCAAAGTAGACTCATGCCTCGAATGCTATGAGGGCAAGGCTCACAGACAGACATTTCCAAAGTCAGAAAGAGACAGCACAGCTCCACTTGAACTGGTCCATGCTGACCTCACAGGACCAATGCTCGTGGCGTCTGTCCAGTACGGCTCGCAATATATTTTGACACTGAATGATGACTTTAGTTGGTTTTGCTGGACGTTTCTACTCAAATCCAAAGCAGAAACCCAACAGGCTATCACTGTTGGATTCTACTTGCAGAGCATCAGAAAAAATGCAAACTGATGAAGCTGCGTATCGACAAAGGTGGGGAGTTCATGGGTTCCCTAATGGCAGTCTTGAAGACACAAGGGATAGAACATCAGAACGGGGTGGCAGAGAGATGGCACCGAAATTTGGGTGACGCACTACACACTTTGCTCACCGAGTTGGGTTTGTCCTTTGGGTTTTCAGAAAAAGCAAAGTACGTCACCTGGGTGTGGAACCAGATCCCCACAAGGTCCATTACCCAAGTCAGTCACCACTTGGGAATGGTGGTTGAGGGAAAAGGCGGACCTTCGACCCGCAAGAGTGTGGAGAACCATGGCGTGTGTCTGGTTTTCCAGGCCACAAAGAGAACACAAACTCAGCCCTCGAGGGCGGTGGTGTGTATTTGTGGGGGTGTCTCATGCTTCAAAGGCATGGCGGTTTTGGGACCCCACTATTCATGATTTTCCTGAAAGCCAAGATGCCTCATTCTTGGAGCACATGCCCTTCAAACAGCTTTGCACATTCAGACATGTGCCTAATCTGACACCACCCGAGCATTACCCTCACTATGCGAGTGTGCCATCTTTGTCTCACGAGAAGCAAGAGTCCCACCCCACACTGGACAACAAGAAAAGGGAGGCAACAATCCCGTTCCAAAGGATCTTCTTACTCCATCGGATCTGGCTAGCACTGAGTCCATTGCACCCCAGTCACCTCCTGGATTAAAGGACCAACTCCCAAATATAAGCACTGATAGACCAGCACCGCCTGCTCCAGAGCCTGAGCGGCGAGCCCTACGGAATATTCCCCGTGTTAAATTCAGACAGTTCTATCACATGAATGGAAGCACTAACCATGATACTGTCGAACCGCTGACCCTGACTGAGGCAAGGGGGCGCACTGACGCAACAAAGTGGGAAAAGGCCATGGCTGCTGAAATCAATGCCTAACTTGAACACAGAGTGTTTCAACTTGTCCCTCTCCCACCTGGTCGAAAGACCGTTGATGTGAAGTGGGTGTTTAAGCTCAAAAGAAATCCGGCAAGCATGATTGAAAAATACAAAGCCAGCCTGGTGGCAAAGAGGTTCCACCACATACCAGGGCAAGATTTCACTGGCGCCTATGCTCCAGTCGGGAAGTATGGCACCAATCGTGCATTGTTGGCTGTGGCTCCACATGAAGACTGGAACATTCACAAAATGGATGTGGAAATGCTTTTCTTAACGGTCTTCTAGAAGAGGAGCTATATGTGAAACAACCAGAAGGTTTTGAGGATGGCACTGAACGCATGTGGTTGCTACTGAAAGCTCTCTACAGGCTAAAGCAAGCACCTAGGTGCTGGAATAAAGAGATCAGCACCACCCTGGACACTGGTGGCTTCATCCATAACGTGTGTGATCCATCTTGCTTCATCCGTTGGGACACAGGTGTACCATTAGTGCTCTTGGTCTAAGTTGATGACCTTCTGATCATGTCCTCATCACTCACACTCATCACACGCACAAAAGGAGTGCTCACTCAGCACTACAACATGACAGACTTGGGGGAAGCCAGCAATTTCTTGGGAATGACCATCATCGGGGACAGGGCTGCACGCACTCTCACATTGCATCAGAGACGATTTTTGGCGCATCTCACTACACGCTTCCAACATCTCGTGCATGTCTCCCACTACAACACTCACCCATGAGCCCTCATATACATGCCCATCTTCTGGATATGCGCACTACCGACTACGGACCAGATTGTGATCCTATCATGTACCGATAGATCATTGGCAGTCTCTCTTACCTTGCATCCACCACACGCCTGGACATATCTTGTGCAGTCAACATGCTAGCTCAGTTCGGGAAGCAGCCATGCACCACGTATCTCAAGGCATTGTTGAAGTTGGTGCGCTACATGCTAGACACTACTGGCTTTGTCTTGGTCTTTGCTCCCTCACCGAGTCCCCTGTTGGATGGGTTTTGTGACAGTGACTATGCACGTGAACGTTAGGCCCGTAGTCGTGGTGGGTATGTGTTTTGCGTGTGTGGCACGTAGTGTGGCTGAGGTAGTATACATGGCTCTGGGTGAAGCAGCATGTGAGGGCATCTGGTTGGCACGACTGCTTGAAGAGTTGGTTTTGAATGCACCTGTTGTGCCTCTGCATAGCGACAGATCTGCCGCACGCCACATTGCTGCAGATGATGGTGTGTTGCACCCACGCACAAAGCACATCAGCGCAGAACACCATTTCGTGAGAGAAGTAGTTGAAGTCAGTGCGGTCCTTCCCATCAGTGGTGACGCTCAACTTGTAGATTTCCTCACCAAAGCCCTCCCCTTCACTACACTTCAGCTTCAACTGCATCATATTTGCTACACACCCTTCACACTCATAGCCAAGGGGACATGTTAATTCTCCTCTGTACATGTTTGCAACCCCATTGTGTCCATGAGTGTGTGGGGCCTGCTGACGCCGGGAGTGGGGGTGACGCACAGTAAGCGAACACGCCACTAGTGGACGGGCGACATCAGTACCTGTCCCTCATGTGATCGCCTCCCTCCTCTTAGCAGTGTCTCAGCTCCACTCGACAAACTAGGAATTGTCTCTTGGCACACCTAGTTTTGTCCTCTTTCTATTATACTTTGTTCTGACACATGTCATTTTTGTCATGCCTAGTTAGGTTCCAAACTACTTGTTAGGTTATTGTGTTGTTTCTGGGCTCAAGTGGCATTTTGCCCTCGCTGGTTGATGAGCGTCGGCAACCTCCGCTCGCCAGCCCGACAGGTGAGCTCGAATAGCGAGACTCACCCGTAGCCCTCTTGTCAGTGGCCGGGCGTCCATGGCCGCTTGACAAACCCGGAGGTAACTTCTTAGAACCTTCACCATTTGACATAAAACCGGTCCCATTGGATGCACATGAGTCATCTCAGTACGCTCAACTATGCCCCACATGCACCCCACCTGTGCTCCATCTACGCCCCACTTGCATACCACATGTGTCCGACCTATGCTCCAATTGCGTCCTACTTGCACCCCATCAGGACCCCACCTGTGCCCCACGTATACCCCACCAGTGCCTAACATGCACCCCACATGCGTCCAACATACGCCACACCTGCACCCCACCTGCGCCCCATGTGCACCCAAATTGCGCCCCACCTGTGCCCCACCTACCTGCCTCTTCCATCCCACCTGTGCTCCTCCTACACCCCACATTCGTCCCACCTCGTCCCACTTGCACCCCGAGTATGCCCACATGAGCCTTTCATGCGTCTCTATTGTATCCCACCTGCATCCAACGTGCGCCCCACCCGTACCCAACCAACGCCTAACCTGGACCCCACCTGCACCCTACGTGCGCCCCACATGCACCGCACATGCGACCCACATGTGGCCAAGCTGCACCACACTTACGCCCCATCTGCGTCCCACATGTGCTCTACCTTTGTCCCACCTGTACCCCACCTATGCAGCACGTGCGTCCTACTTGCGCCCTACCTGCACCCCACCTGCGTCCCACCTGCGCCTTACCTTCACCATAGTTGTATCCCAACTACGCTCCACATGTGCACTACATGCATCCCATCGGGACCCAACATGCATCCTACCTATGCGCCACCTATATCCCACGTGTGCCCCATGTGTGCCCTATTAGTGTCCCACTTTTGCCCCACTTACACCCACTTGCATCCCACGTGTACCCCACCTACGCCCCACGTGCGCCCCAAATGCGCTTCACCAGCACCCTACATGCACCCCACTTGCAACCCACCTGCACCCCACTTGCATCCCACTTGCTTCCCACTTGCACCCTACTTCTATCCTACCTCTGTCCCACCTGCACCCCACCAGCATCCCACCTGTACCTCATCTTCGCCTCACCATCGTCCCTTTTACATCCTACCTTTACCCCATATTTGTCCCACCCACAACTTACCTGCTCTCGTACTGTGTTCCATCCACGCACCCCCTGCGCCCTACTCTCGCCCCACCAGTGCCCCACTTGCGTCCCACCCGTGCCGCACTCGCGCCCCACCTATGCCCGAATAACACCCCACCTACGCCCAACCAGCACCCCGCATACATCCCATATGCGGTCCACCTGCAGCCTACTTGCATCCCACTTGCGTCCCACCTACGCCCCTCCTATGCCCCACATGTACCCCACCTCCACCCTACCTATATTCCACCTAAATCCCACTTTCGCCCTACCTACATCCCACCTTTGTCCCACATGTGTCCCACATGCGACCCACCTGTGTCCACCATTCCCCCCACCTGTGCCCCACATGCACCCCACTTGGGCATCACGTGGGCCCCACTTACACCCCACTTGCCCCGCCTGCGTCCCACTTGCTCACAACCTGTGCCCCAACCGCATCCCACATGTGCCACACCTACGTCCCACATATGCTCGACCTTCACCCCATCTATACCCCACCTGCGTCCTACCTTCATCATACTTGTACCCCACTCGAGCTCCACCTACATCCTACCTACCCCCCACTTTGCCCCACTTGCACTCCACTTGCGTCTGAGATGCACCTCACCTGCGTCCCACTATGTTCCATGTGCGCACACCTGCTCTTTATGTACATTCAACTGTATCCCACATGTTCCTCACATGCGCCCTACGGCACCCCACTTGTGTCCCCAGTACGCCCCACATGAGCATTTCTTGCACCCTTATCATATCCCACCTACGTCCCGCCTACGCCTAACCTGTGACCTACCAACATGTAACGTGGACCCCACATGCACCCGACGTGCGCCCCACCTGCACCCCACATGCAACTCACATGTGGCCAAGCTGCGTCCCACTTGCGCCCTACCTACGTCCCACCTGTGCCCCACCTGCACCCCACCTATACCGCACGTTTGCCCCATTTGTGCACTATCTACGTCCAACCCGCGTCCCACTTGTACCTTACGTGGGCCCTAGCTACGCCTGAGCTACGCTCACATGTGCCCTACCTGTGCCCCATCGAGGCCCAACCTTCGTCCTACCTGCACCTCATGTGCACCCACCTACACCCTACCCACGCCCCACTTACACCCTATCCAAGACCCACCTGCACCCCACGTGCGCTCGTGTGTGCCCCATCTACGTCCCATGTACACCCCACCTGTGCCCCACCCTCACCCCGCATGCACCTTACTTCGTCTCCACCTTCGTCCCACCTTCATCCCACTTCTGTCCCATCTCGCCCAATGTCCGCCCCACCTCTACCCTATCAACGCAACACCAATGTTCCACTTGCAGATACCTACAACCCACCTGAACCCCACCTCCACCGTACCTCCGCCCTACCCGCGCCATACCTTCGTCCCATGTGTTCCCTACCCACATCCCACCCACACTCGTGCCGTGCCTGACCCGTGCCCCACTTGCGTCCCACTCGCACGCCTCCCGTATTCTATCCACACACGACTCGCATCCCATCCGCGCACCATTCACGCCCCACCTGCGCCCCAAATGTGTCCCACTTGTGTCCAACCTGCGCCCCACATACGCCCCATATGTGGCCCACAGATGGCCCATTTATGTCCCACCTGGATCCCAGCTGCGCCCCTCTTCCGCCCCACATGTGCCCCACATGCGGCCTGTCTGCGCCCAACCTTCGCTCCATCCGCACCCAACCTATGCCCCACCTTTGCCCCACATGTCTCCCACATGCGCCCCACCTACGCCTAACCTGTAACCCACCTGCTCCCCACTTGCCCCCCCCTACCTGCGTCCCACCTACACCACACTAGCACATCACATTTGCTTCATCTATGCTCCACTTGCCCCATATACACCCACTTGCCGCCAACCTGCAACCCACTGCGGCCTACCTGCACCACACCTATGTCCCACATGCGCCCCACCTATGCCCCACGTACACCCCACCTTTGTCCCACGTGTGCTACACCTGTACCCTACATGTATCCCACCTTAGCACCACATATCTCCGACTGTACCCCACCTATGTCCCACTACACCACACTGTACCCCACAGCATCCCACCTGCGCCCTTCTTATGACCCACCTGCGTCCACCCTACCTATACCCCACGTGCGACCACGTATGCCCCACTTGCGTCCCACGTATACCCCACCTGTGCACCACCTGCACCCTGCATGCACATTACTTCTTCTCCACCTCCATCCCACCTTCATCCCACCTCCGTCCCATCTCGTCCAACATCCATCCCACCTCTACTCTCCAGCGCTCCACCAGTACCCCACTTGCGGATACCTTCAGCCTACCTGAACCCCACCTCCGCCTCACCTCCACCCCACCCGCACCGTACCTTTGTCCCACGTGCTCCTTACCCACGTCCCACCCGTACTCGTGCCGTGCCTCACCTGCGTCCTACTCGCACCCCTCCCGTGACCCACTCACGCATGACTCGCATCCCACCCGCATCCCATTCACGCCAACCTATGCCCCAATAGTATCCCTCTTGTGTCTAACTTGTACCCCACATACACCCCATATGCGGCCCATCGATGGCCCACCTGCGTCCCACCTGTGTCCCTCTTACACCCAACATGCGTCCTACATGCGGCTCGTCTGCGCCCCACCTGTGCTCTACCCGCGCCCCACCTACACCCTACCTTTTCCCCACATGTGTCCCACATGCGCCCCACTTGTCCCCACCCCACCTACGCCCACCTACACCACGCCTTTGCATGACCTTTGATCCATCTACGCTCCACTTGTCTCACCTACACCCCACTTACGGCCCACCTGCATCCCACTGCGTCCCACCTTCGCCACACCTACGTCCCACATGCGTCCCACCTATGCCTCACCTACGTCCCACCTTTGCCCCACGTGCACTACACCTGCACCCCACATGTACCCCACCTTAGCTCCACCTGCGTCCCAAGTATACCCCACCTATGTCCCACGTGCACCACACTGCACCCCATAGCACCCCACATGCGCCCTTCTTGCGACCCTCCTGCATCCTACATGCACCCTACCTGCACCCCAGGTGCTCCCGTGTGTGCCCTACTTGCGTCCCACGTACACCCTACCTGTGTCCCACCTGTACATCGCATGCACCTTACTTCTTCTCCACCTCCACCCCACCTTCATCCCACCTTTGTCACATCTTGCCCAATGTCCGCCCCTCCTCTATCCTACCAACTTCCCACCAGTACCCCACTTGCGGATACCAATAACCCACCTGAACCCCACCTCCACCTCACCTTCGCCCTACCCACGCCGTACCTTTGTCCCACGTACTCCCTACTCACTCCCCACCTACACCCGTACCGTGCCTCACCCCCATCCCACCTGCGTCCCACTCCCACCCCTCCTGTGTCCCATCCGCACCTGACTCGCATCCCACCCGTGCCCCATTCACGCCCCACCTGCGCCCTAATTGTATCCCACTTGTGCCCAACCTACACCCCACATACGTTCCATATGCGGTCCACCGATGGCCCACATGTGTCCCACCTACGTCCCACCTGTGCCCCTATTGCGCCCCACATGCGACCCGTCTGTGCCCCACCTGCACTCCACCCGTGCTCCACCTGTACCCCACCTTTTGTCCCACATGTGTCCCACATGCGCCCCACCTGCGCCCGACCTGCAACCCACCTGTGCCCCAATTGCCCCCCCCACCTACGCCTCGCCTACACCACCCCCGCACATCACCTTTGCTCCATCTACGCCCCACTTGCCCCACCTATACCCCAATTGCAGCCCACCTGTACCCCACTGCGCCCCACCTACACCACACCTACGTCCGACATGTGCCCCACCTATGCCCCACCTATGCCCCAACTTTGTCCCATGTGCGCTACACCTGCACCCCACATGCATCCCAACTGTACCCCACCTACGTCCCACCTACACCACACTGCATCGCATAGCACCGCACCAGCGTCCTTCTTGTATCCTATATGCACCCCACATGCATCCCACCTTTGTCCTAACTGCGCCCACCTGCTCCTCACGTGCGCTCAATTGTGCCCCACCTGTACCTTACCTATGCTCCACCTGTGCCCCATCTTCATACCACTTGCACCCCACCTAGGCTCCCCCAGCGCCCTTTGTGCACCCTACCTGTAAGCCGGACAGTGCCAACGGCACTGATCACGGCTTGATGCTTCTTTGCATTTATAATCTGACTGTGGATTTGGAATCTACAGGAAAAACCGTGAGAGATCGACCCAAGAACGGGGTCAATCCATCAAGAATTGAGGAAGTTACGCCCGGCCAAAGGTTGGACCGGCCGAGGGGAAAAATGGTGACGGGAATTCATCCCCACGGACCAAGGCTCGACCCTCGGAAGACCCAACAAAGCCGAAGCGCGCCTTGGGACCTGGTTAGTCAATGAATCAAGGATCATTGAGGGCCAAGGGCGCTTCGGAATGGCACCCCGATGTGTTATTACCAGCAAGGGCGCTTCGGGCGGCCGTCACCGCCGCTAGTGGTGCTGCCAGCGGCAGATTGCCATGGTTCACGGAAACGGCCATATCTCGGCCGTTCCTCCACGGAATGATGCGATTCTTGGTGCGTTGGAAAGCTGGGAAGATGAGCTACATGGGAAATAACGCTCATCCCAGGCCCATACGGAGCCGCGCACGGCTCGGCGACCTCAGGTCGCCTAGGATGTGTCATCATGTACATATAGTCTTGTATGTTGACACTTGAAAAACAAGTACAGTTTACTCTCACTGTGCCACACGTGTTCCCGTGCTCCCCCAAGACGACCCTACGCTTCCGCAACTTCGGGAAGGTGTGCACCGGCCTCCTCTTCGTCGCCGTTGCCGCCGGTTGGTGCCTATACCATCCGGTTGAGGCTAGCACACCGCGCCCGGTTCACACTTGGTATCAGAGCCACCCTTGGCTCAGGGGCACAATCATCTACGTGGCAACCTCTCCTGGTCAGTGTAGACCAGCACGCATCTCTTCTCTTTGGTGGATCCGTGCCCAAGGCCAACCACGCACTCCGGTGACAAGGCGGTAACCGGAGGACCTGTTGAGGAAGACGTTGTAACGGACGCAGAGATGACTTCATCCGGCACGTTCTCCATGGCTGCAGCGTTTGACGCACAAGGCGAAGTAACAGCAGCCACAGCGTTGCAGAAGTTGCTCGCCGACATGCAGGCCAAAATGGACCTGTTGGAGAAGCAGAACGAGTATCTCAATCAAGAGCTCATGAAGCGTCCAGTGACAACACCAGTGGCAGTTGCCACCGCAAACGTACCTGCGGTGGGCGTCCCGAGCCCGCCCAAGCCGGAGCCATTCGACCCATCAAAGAAGGATGGGCCAGCCCTACACGCTTGGGTACTCAAACTGGAATTGTACTTCACCGCCATCGGCGTGGATGCCTCAAGGTACGAGGCACGCCGCGACTATGCCGTGACCTTGTTGAGAAGGGCATCGTTGGATTGGTGGGCCGATGTGATGCGGTCCAATCCACACGGCAGTGGAGCAGCAATGGTCGTCGGCATTGCGGCCGCGACCGGAATCTCAACCCCATCGGCTCCAACCTGCAGCAGTGGCGACCCTACCCTCAAATGGCCGACCTCGTGGAAGGAGTTCACGGAGTCGTTCATCAAGCGCTTCACCGTGGGTGACGTGAGGAACAACGCGCGTGCCAAGCTCCGTCGGCTTCGCCAAACTGGCGGCGTCGTCGAATACACCCGCAGGTTTTGTGAGATCGTCGCCAACTGTGGCTTCGACTCCCACGAATTGTGCTTCCACTACAGCAACGTCCTCAAGAACGACGCCCGCGCTGTGACGGTGATGCACGACCTTAACGACGACCTGTCGGCAATGATCGCAGCAGCGGAACGGTACGACTCGCGTGTACAACAGGCTCATGCCAACAGCCACAACTCTTTTGGTGGTGGTTATGGCAAGCGGGCCGAGAGCGACGACACACCCATGGAGATCGAAGCGTTGCAACAGTGCAAGTGCTACAACTGTGGCAAGCCTGGCCACATTGTGCGTGACTGTCGGAGTCCGAAGAAGGGCGACGGCAAGGATAAGCGGCAAGGGAAGGGGAAGCAAGCCACGAAGGAAGCAGATAAAGCAACAAAGGAGTCGGGAAACGAGGAGAGCCGGGAGTAGATGGCGTTACTCCTGGCTCCTCTCAGCCCAAACCGCCAGTTGACCGCCCACCCGAACGCCTTGCGGCAATTATGGGGGTTTCTGAGGTCAAGGCATGGGACGCGGGGTATGGGGTGGAGCAGCCCGCACTTCTCTTGGAGGCGCGAGTGAAAGGCGTCAAGGGGAAGGTGGGGAGCCTGCTGGATTGTGGCGCGAGCCACAGATTTGTGAGCATGGAGTGTGCTCGGAAGTGGGGCCTTACGCTCATGAGCAAGAAGCGGACCGCTAACCAAGTGGAAGGCACGATTGAAGTGGGGTACCTAGCCCGTCCCCTCTCCATTCGCGTGGGGAAGCTTCACATAACGACCATATACCGGGTGTGCCCGATGAAAGATTACGATGTGATCATCGATCGTGACTTCCTCCACAAGTACAACCCCATTGTCAATTGGGAGGCGCGCACCGTCTCAGTCAAGCTCGGAGACAAGGAGTATCCCCTGCCTACGTGGTCCGAGGAAAAGGCCGCGGAGGAGGAGACTTGCGAGGAGGAAGCGCCGCAGTAGTCGGTGCCTCGCAAGGAGGAATCGGCGCCTATGATGCTGAACTTGGTGCAGCTCAAGCGCGCGATTCGAAAAAAGGAGCAGATTTTTCTGGCGTTCGTGCGAGACGTGGAGGACAATTTCGACAAACCAGAGGACGTGGCGCCTGCTGTGGCGCATGGGGCGATTCGTGAGCAGCCGGGGGCCCAAGGCAAGTTTGCCGCGGTGCTTGAGGGGCTTCGGAAGGTGTGGACGGAGTTCGAGGACGTGTTCCCCGACACCCTCCCGGCGGGTCTGCCACCAAAGCGAGACGTGGACCATCGCATCGACCTCAAATCTGGAGCACGCCCGCATGTTCGTGCAACGTACCGCATGAGCGACGCGCAACTGCAGGAGCTCAAGAAGCAGCTAACCGAGATGACGGAGCAGGGCTTCATCCGCCCATCCGCGTCTCCTTACGATGCACCTGTCTTGTTTGTGCAGAAAAGGACGGGGGAGATGCACATGTGCATGGACTACCGGGAGTTGAACGAGTTGACTATCAAGAACCGGTACCCGCTCCCAAGAGCCGAGGAGCTCTTCGATCAGCTCCGTGCGGCTCGCTTCTTCACAAAGATCGACCTCCGTTCCGGCTACCACCAGATCCGCATCGCAGCAGATGATGTGGAAAAGACGGCCTTCCGCACCCGCTATGGTCACTACGAGTTCCTCGTGATGCCTTTCGGGTTGACCAATGCGCCGGCCACTTTCATGGCGGCAATGAACAACATCTTCAGGCCGTACTTGGATGACTTCGTGGTGGTGTACCTCGACGACATCTTGGTGTATAGCAGGACGGCGGAGGAGCATGAGGAGCATGTGAAGAAGGTCCATGAGATTTTGAGGACGGAGAAAGTTTTTGCAAAACTCTCTAAGTGTGAGTTCGCGGTGGGGAAAGTTGAATTCCTTGGACACATAATTGGCAATGGACAGATTTCCATGGACCCGCGCAAGGTGTCGGCCGTGCAAGAGTGGCCGAAGTTGCGTAGTGTGCACGATGTGCAAGTGTTCCTTGGTTTTTGCAACTATTACCGCAGGTTCATCCTTGGCTATGCGGGAGTGTGAGCGCCACTCTCTAATCTCACTCGTAAGGATCGCGAGTGGAGTTGGGGAGTTAGCAAACAAGAAGCCTTTGAGAATCTCAAAAGGGCTCTGACCTCCGCGCCGGCCTTGCACTTGGCCGACATCGGCCGTGAGTTTGAAATGGCGACGGATGCATCGGACCTGGCCATTGGTGGAGTCCTTTTGCAGGACTTTGGCAACGGGTCGCAGCCGGTCGCCTACTACTCGCGCAAGTTGCATGGGGCGGAGCTGAACCATGCCACCCATGACAAGGAGATGCTCGCCGTGGTCGCAGCCTTCAAGCACTGGCAGTGCTACCTCGAGGCGCGGAAGTGCACGGTCTACACCGACCACCACGCGTTGAAGTACTTCAAGACGCAGTCGAACCTGAGTCGGCGGCAAACGCGTTGGGTGGAGTACCTCGAGTCGCACTTTGACTACGAGATAATGTACCGACCGGGTCGCATCAACCCAGCCGACGCACTCTCACGGCGACCGGACCTGATGATGCGGATCGCGTCTCTCACCATCAACAAGGATGCCTTCCTTGTGAAGCTCTTCACGGAGGGATACGAGGCGCATGGGGAGTACAACGCTCGGAGATTTTTCTTTGAGGCGCCGTATTGGCGACGGTGCGGAACGCAACAGGTGGTGGTTCCCGCGGTGCCCGCGCTTCGGCAGCTGATTTTGGAGGAGTGCCATGACAGTGGCCCGAGTGGTCACTTCTCCGTCGACAAAATATTGAAGACGGTGGCTCGCTTCTTTTGGTGGCCAACCATGTCGTCGGAGGTGGCTGAATTCTGCCGGAGTTGTGACATGTGCCAACGCCACAAGGCGAGGAGGACAAAGACCCCGGGTCTCCTCCAACCCTTGCCCATCCCCAAGCAGCCGTGGCAGGACATCTCCATGGATTTCATCACGGGTTTGCCCACGACAGCGGCAGGCCACAATGCGGTGTTGGTGGTGGTGGATCGCTTCAGCAAGATGTCGCACTTCATTGCGACGCGTGATACGGTGAGTGCGGAAGGCACGGCTCGACTGTTCCTCGAGTACGTGGTACGTCTTCATGGCGTGCCACGGTCCATTGTGAGCGACCGTGACCCGCGTTTCACAAGCAAGTTCTGGCGAGAACTCATGGAGCGGTACGGCAGCAAGGTGCAGCTGTCGACCAGTTTTCATCCCCAAACTGACGGGCAAACGGAGCGGACGAACCAGACGTTGGAGCAGCTCCTCTGTACAGTGGGTGATCTGGACGAGACGGCGTGGGACCAGCGATTGCCGGTCCCTGAACTGGCATACAACTCCGCCACGTCCGCCTCCACCGGCAAGGCGCCATTTGAGGTGGTGAATGGGACGGTGCCCGCCATGTCCCTCAGTTTGCACGTCGCTAGCAACCTGCCCGTGGTGGAGTCTACCGCATGTGACTTCCAGGAGATTTGGGCGGCGACGCGGCATGCATTGAAGAAGGTGCAAGAGCAGCAGAAAGTACAAGCGGACCGCCGACGCGCAGACGCAACGTTCAAGGTCGGTGATCGCGTGCTTCTCAACAGCGCGCATGTCAAGGGTAGCTCTGATGCCAAGTGTAAATCGAGCCGGTTTGCTAGCCTCAACCAGATGGTGTACGCACCAAGCGGCAGCAACAGCGACCGAAGGGAGGCCGGTGCACACCTTCCCGCGGTTGCAGAAGCATAGGGTCGTCTTGGGGGAGCACAGGAACACGTGTGGCACAGTGGGAGTAAACTGTACTTGTTATTCAAGTGTCAACATGCAAGACTATATGTACATGATGATTTATCATAGGCGCCCCGAGGTCGCCGAGCCGTGCGCGGTTCCGTATGGGCCTGGGATGAGCGTCATTGTCCCATCATCACGTAGCTCATCTTCCCAGCTTTCCAATGCACCAAGAATCGCATCATTCCATGGAGGAACGGCTGAGATATGGCCGTTTCTGTGAACCACGACAATCTGCTGCTGGAAGCACCACTAGCGGCGGTGACGGTCGCGCGAAGCGCCCTTGCTGGTAATAACACATCGGGGCGCCATTCCGAAGCGCCCTTGGCCCTCAATGATCCTTGATTCATTGACTAACCGGGCTCCAAGGGTCGCTTCGGCCTTGTTGGGTCTTCCGAGGGTCGAGCCTTGGTCCTTGAGGATGAATTCCCGTCACCTGTTTTCCCCTCGGCCAGTCCAACCTTCGGCCGGACGTAACTTCCTCAATTCTTTATGGATCGACCCCGTTGTTGGGTCAATCTCACACGGTTTTTCCTCTAGATTCCAAATCCATAGTCATATTATACATTCAAAGAAGCCTCAAGCCGTGATCAGTGCCGTTGGCACTGTCCGGCTTACACAACTCCCATCAGCTATAGGTTAGCAGGGTTCAACATCACCTGATCTCCCACTTGGAACTCCTCCACAGAGCGATGCTTATCAGCCTGCCGCTTCTGCTGCTTATGTGCCTTGAACAGCCGTTGCCGCACCACATCCCAAGTGGTGGAAAACCCTTCAGCAATCTGTTGCACAACCGGAAGAGATGTTGTAGTAGCAAGAGCGGCTAGGCTCAGTGGCTGGTGGCCATAGACCACCTCAAACGATGACTTTCCTGTTGATGCTGACACCGCTGAGTTGTAGGCAAACTCTGCCACTCCGAGCTTCTCCTCCCAACCCAATCCATTCGGTGGGACCATGCTCCGCAGCAGCTGTTCCAATGTCTGGTTCGTGCGCTCTGTCTGCCCATCGCTCTGTGGGCGGTATGCTGTGGTCAGCTGCACTCGCGTGCCCAGCTTCTCCATTAGATCTCTCCAGAATCACGAAGTGAAGCGTGGATCGCGATCTGGGACCACTGACTGAGGCACTCCATGCAGCTTGATGACATGACTGAGGAGGAGTTGAGCTGTCCCGGCAGCTGTGATGCTCTCAGGACATGCGATGAAATGTACCATCTTAGGAAACCGGTCCACCACCGCCAACACCGTGTTGTTGTCTTGCTGCGTCACAGGCAATCCGCCTATGAAGTCGAGCGAGATGTCTATCCATGGCCTCTCTGGTACAGGCAATGGTCGCAGCTCCCCTTGTGGCTTGGTCCTCCGTGCCTTGATGCGTTGGCACACATCACAGCTGCTCATAAACCTCTTGCAGTCAGTTGCCATTGATGACCACCGGTATTGGCGTGCCAAGGCTTTGAGAGTCTTGTCGAAGCCGAAGTGACTCTAGTAGTGGGTGTCGTGCGCCTCCTCTAGCAACAACTGCTTCAATGGTGCATAGTCCGGTACAACAATCCTCCGCTATTGCCACCTTCGCCAATACACTCCATCCCACGTGGTGTCTTTCAGTGCACCACCCATGAACTCACTGTCCACGCCATAGCCGCGCTTGAATAGGCTATGCATGACTGGAGATCCCATCAGCACTGAGATGGCATTGAGGCTCAAGTCTGGCCTCCGCGACAGAGGATCGACCGGGTTCACCTTCCCAGGCTTGTAATGGATCTCATATTCAAAACTCCATCCATTCGAGTTTGCCGGTGACTGAGATTTGGCTGCGTCTTCAGGTACTTCAGTGCGTAATGATCCGTGAAGACCACGTAGCACCGCGACTCGAGGTAACACCTCTAGTGCTTGAAAGCATGGATCACCGCAAGCATCTCCTTCTCATGGATTGCGTAGTTCAGATCCGCCCCTCGCAACTTGCGAGATGCATACGCAATCGGCTGCAGCCCCTTTCCGTGATCCTGCATCAGTACCATCCCAATGGCATAGTCGCTTGTATCCGTCGCCATGATGTACTCCTTGGATGAATCCGGATGCACCAGGACCGGAGCGTCACACATTGCTGCCTTGAGCTCCTCGAAGCTCTTTTGCTCCTGATCATCCCATTCCCACTGGTGATCCTTCCTCAACAGCTGAGTCAGCGGCGCACCCTTCCCTGCGTACCCCCGAATGAATTTCCGGTAGTAGTTGACAAACCCCAGGAACACCCGGATGTCACATACGCACTTTGGTGTCGGCCATTGCTTCACTGCTTCCACCTTCTTTGGGTCCATGCGGAGACCCTTACCGCTCACAATGTGCCCAAGTAATTCCACCTCTCGCTTCTCGAACTCACACTTGGACAGCTTCGCAAACAACTTCTCTTTCCGAAGAATGTCGAGCACCTGTCGAAGGTGTTACTGATGCTCTTTTAGAGTTTGTGAATAGACGAGGATGTCTTCAAGGAACACCACCACGAATTGGTCCAAATAAGGGTGGAAGTTCCTGTTCATGAGGCTCATGAACGTTGCAGGAGCATTGGTCAATCCAAAAGGCATCACGAGGTACTCAAAATGGCCATACTGCGTCCGAAACGTTGTCTTCCCCACATCCTGCTCCGCAATCCGGATCTAATGGTACCCCCAAGTGTAAGTCAATCTTGCTGAAGAAGTGTGCTCCCCTCAGCTGGTCAAACAGCTCCTCAACCCTTGGCAGTGGGTACCGGTTCTTGATTGTTATGTTGTTCAGTGCGCGATAGTCCACGCAAATCTGCAAATCCCCTTTCTTTTTCTTCACAAAGAGGACCGGTGTAGCGTAGGGTGACACCGATGGTCACATGAAACCCTGCTCCGTCAGCTCCTCCAACTGCTTCTTCAGCTCACCCAGCTCATTATCGCTCATCTGATAAGCAGCCCACACCGTTGGAGTTACTCCCGGAATGAGCTCAATTCTGTGGTCGATGTCCCGCTTCGGTGGTGAACCCTTTGGCAGTTCAGTAGGAAACACGTCACGGTACCTGTCCAATACTCCCTTGACGCCTTCCGACAGCTCTACCATACGTGTTTTGTGCTGCTCTCCTTGTTGCTTCGCATCTGCTGCCAACACTTCCACCTCTTCAGTTGCTTCCTCCTGCCGCACCAACACAAGGTACACTTGATCCCCCTTGCGTTGACAGCGCTTCAGCTGCACGTAACTCAACTGCGGCACCTTGCCTGCCTTGGAGTCCTTCTCCTCTGCTCTCCGCATTTCTTCACTTTCACCTAGCTGCGTACCCAATCTACAGCAGGATTCCATCGGTGTAGCCAGTCACACCCCAAAATGGCGTCGTAACTGTCCATCGGGCACGTGCAAAAGTTCACCTCGCACGACAGCTTGCCCAGATGGATCCTCAAAGGCTTCAGAGGCAGTCCGCACTCTAGCTCCCCTTGCACCAACTTGGTCGTAGTTGGCTTACCAGGTAGCTGTGCAAGCCCCAACCTCTTTGCAAGCTCGTCGCTGAAGAATGAGTGCGACGCGCCGCAATCCAACAATGCTTTAATCTGTCAGCGAGTCTGGCGCCCCTCGCCATTCGCAGAACCAGTCGATAAAAATTTGGCTTTCAGGAAGATTCCCGGAATGCTCCCGCTTCCTTCGCTCCGCAGCAATACACTCGGAAGCTCCCTAGTTGTCGAAGGACTTTCGAGGCTAGTGTTCGCTGATGCGGACGAAGATTTCCCAGCAGTTGGCCGTCCGCCACTCACTGCTGGTTGTCGTTTCCCTGCTGCTTCTTCTTGCAGTCCTTCTTGTGGTTCCCAGGCTTCCCGCAGATCCAACAGTTCCCACCACGTGGCTTGCTCTTTTGCTGGTCTCCTTGCACTAAGTTGATCTCCATGGAATCATCTTGTTAGTGCTGTCCTCGACGCTGAAAATTCTCCTGCTTCTCACGAAAACCCCCTCGATGGTAGCGTAGCGCTCAACGCGCTCAGCAATGCCACCATCGCCTGGAACTCCATGATTCTACTCAGTGCCAGCGTGAACTGAATTTCTGCCTTTAAGTCGTCATGGTACTTGTCAACCATCTCCGGCTAGCTCATGTCATCGATCTCCGAGCACAACGCCGAGAAACGGCGTGTGTACTCCGACACCGAGCCGATTTGCTTCAGCTTCTTCAGCTTGTTGCGTGCGACCATGGAGGCATTCACGAGATCGAACTGATCTCTGATGGCTTGCTCAAACTCCTCCCATGTCGTCGGCATGCGAGCTTTAGCTTGCACCGCGCCTGGCTGCCACAACACGCCATGTTGCACAACTGCATTCCCAGCTCCACCTTGAGTAGCCAGCATATTCAGCTGCCTCCACCACTTCAATGCTGCTCCACGTAGCAGTGTCACCGCGAATGACACACGCACAGCATCGTCCTCTGGAGGGTGATCCAGAGCCCCAAAGTAGCTGTTCATCGCGAACAACCAGGTCTGAACGCTAGCTCCCTTGACAGAGGGATTGAACGCTTTCGGAGCCTTTGGATTTGGTCTCGGCGTACTCCTTGACCGGGCTGCCCGAACCTGTCCAACGTCAGTCCCGTCCCGCAAGTCAGCCATCTGCCGACTGAGCCGCTCCCAGCTGGTCTATGATCTGCTGCAGGGCCTGCTACATGGCTCTTGATGACTTTTAGCCGCTGGAGATTCTTCGAAAAAAATTGGCAGCATTTCGGCAGCAATCGAAAACAAAGTAGGAACATTTGGCAGGAATTCGACAGTCCGAGAAGAAAATATGAGGTCTTCGAAGTGCGTAGGAGTCACCAGTTATCTCATACGCGCGCACGGTAGGCCGTGTGGACGCTTTGGAAATATAGAAAATTTTCCAGAGGTTGGCTCGTGTGTTGACTTCGAAGACTGGTCCAGCAATCTCCCTCTCGATTTCCCTCAACGTTGTCCGGCGTAGTCCGTGCATTCGCTCCTTGAGGTTTGGCGAGCTCCGGCAGCGCTTCCGCCCAACGCGTGGCTCTGGCTCTGATACTAGATGTGAGAGTGGGTGCTCTCTGGAGATTAAGCTTTAGTGTGTGGGGAGCACAGTCACAGCGGAAAGTTAGACTTGGAGGTGTCCGGAAGCCAGAGCTGGAAAATACAGACTAATTACAATGAACAGAGTACAAGGTATTTATACTGTTCGGCTGGCTAACCCAGGCCTCAGCCTACTGCTTTCCTAGCCTGCTAAAACAAGCTACTTGCACCTGTACTAGGTGCCCTACTTGCACCTCAACTCGGTACCCTACTTGTACCTAGTGCCTTGTGCGAGAAGTCCCCGGCCGTTGATCGTCGAGATCGACGGTCATTCTTCTCTCTTGGCGAGCCATCACGTTGGTCTCGTACGGCTCTCGGCGGTGGGTGCGGTCGCCCAGTTGTACACACCACCGGAGAACTGCGACCGTCGCACGGTCGCAGTCACCGGTTTTGCTACAAACGTTGACCGCGTCCGTCGTCGGAGGTCCGCCGCCGAGACTGCCCCTCGGCGGATAGCGTTGCCATTACGCTACTCGCGGAGAGGGTGCAAGCCACCCTCGCGTGGCGTGTTCGGAACGCCACGCGGAGGTGCGAGCAAAACACGCCCTTGGCGTGTGGGGCATGCTCGCTTGCTCGCTCGCTCGTCCTCCTCGCTCCTGGCTGCCACGGTCGAGCGGAGTCGAGCACGACCGTGAGCTGAATTTCCAGAAAAGCGAGAATTTTCTCGCATGTCCCCAAAAACACGGACAAGGCCCTGAGTATGCCAGAAAAATCAGGGGCACCTTGTTACACGCGTGCTTGCAAGCGCTGCTTGCAAGTTGCATGCACGCTGGTTCACTCACAAGTCACACACCTAACCGAAGACGTTGAGTGGGGTTGCTGATGTTGCTCGCTGCTGACGCCTATACGTGGGCTGCAGGAGTAGCCGGTGGCCTCACTCTAAACCTAAGCAAGGTGTAACGGAACGGACGGAATCCTTGGCCAACTAGGCCAAAACCGCGGTGCTTCAGGGTCTCCGACCCTCAAGTCATCCCATCCGCACGCCCACAGGTTAGGGACCCCGTGCCAGCCACGTCGGACCGGCCGCGCGCTACACTCCTCGATAGGAGTGAGCCGCCCTCGGCGTCCGCACGTCGGACTCGAACCCCGGCGCTCTGATACCAATGTAACGGAACGGACGGAATCCTTGGCCAACTAGGCCAAAACCGCGGTGCTCGAGGGTCTCCGACCCTCAAGCCATCCCATCCGCCCGCCCACAGGCCAGGGACCCCGTGCGAGCCACGTCGGACCGGCCGCGCGCTACACAAGGGGAGGAAATCCTTTTTTATGTTGGAGGCATGTTCGTTGCTCTCGCGCTCCCATGCCTGCGTGGCGCCACATGGCGCACCTCAGTTGCGTTTTTGACCTATTCCACTGCTCTACTGCTCACTGCGCCCCCTTATGCTCTGATACCATGCTAAAATAAGTCTAGGGCATGCAGGCCCATTCTAAATGAGACATGAGCTGTGGTGGTGAGCGAGAGAAACGCAACTCCAAGATTTGGCAAAGTCTGGAACAACTGATTAAGAATCAAGGAGAGAGTACAACGAGCCATGCTAAGGGCTTATGTATTGACGACTGGCAGCTAGCCCATCAGGCCTTGTCATCCCCGTCGCACCAAAAGGCACGAACGGGGAATATGCATGCCATGCCATAGAGCATGAAAACAACAATGGAGGTCTCACGAGGCACCGGAACAGTCAACTGGGTGCCCGGGTCTCGACCGACGGGAAAATATGCAACACACCCCAAATGTATCCAGACTTTACGGTGACACATTAGCAACACCGACTAGCCAGCCTAGGCAAGTTTAGGCCTCCCGAGACACCGAAATAGGCAAGCGGGTGTCCGGGTCTCAGCCACCTGGAAACTACACACATCTGTCAAAGGGTCACAAAGACTAGACCAATCAATGTGGGGTCTCCTGAGGTACGAGCACAAACCACCGTGTACCCGGGTCTCGACCACAGAAAGAGTGCACCACTTGTCAAAGACTATGCGGTGTATTTCTATAGGATCTCTCGAGGTACCGATGCAAACCACCAAGTGCTCGGGTCTCGACCACCAAGAAAACTGACATGTATGTGTGAACTGGGCTGCTAGAATGCACCATACGTATCGCAGAGGGAGTAAGGTATCCACTGGAGAACCATTAGGAGAAGCTAGGAGGTTGTCTCTACACAAGACTACATGACAGCTCAAAGCCCATACATTAACAACCCTATCCCAAATTACACTAAGGGGTTTCGGGCATTATTCTTGTGCGGGCTCCTGCTGGGCCTGGCGGTAGCGGGGTCCACCTGGTGGCCTTTCGAAGCATGGGGTGTTTCGGACTCCCCACTCAAAACCCTCGCAAACCTTTGTGATAAAAATGACAAACCCCTCTATGGAGGAATTTGCGGAATGTTTTGTATGTCTGTGGACGTCAGCATGCTGTCGTTAGATGGCATGTGGCGTTGACATGGCACGTTCATGTGGACATAGCATTGTTTTTTGCATGCTCCTTGCATGTAGCGTTAATAAAGTGCGAAAAAGTCCGGAAATTGGATATTGCATGGTTAATGTGCGAAATGTGGATATGGCAATAACTATCGAGAATTCTGTGGATATATGGTTACTCCCCCGAATAAAATTCCAAACCCTCGTTTCTAAGGGGCATTCCTATAGAGCCATCAACTTGTAAGATGCGTTATGCTTTGTCCAACTCCACCAAGTGACTATGCCAATCTCCCCCGTCGGCCCATATTAAGCCCTTTTCCCACAATGTACCATGAGAAACCATGAAAATACACCCCCCCCGCCCGCCCCTCCCTTTCCCCCTTGGTTGGACATAACAAGAAAAGAAGCCTAGTCTACCATTCCTTCAGCCATATGGCTAGAAATATGGAAATAAATACCTTCGTTCAAAAGGAATGATGATTCATCCTTTATTCCATTGATGAAAAGAATGGTTCCATGTCCCTTCATCACTCCTCCTGGCATATAGATTGCTTTAACCTCCGCCTCAAAGAATGATGCTCCAACTTCTTCCAACCCACATTTATGTTTTAAATTGTGAAATAAATAGGATAAAAATACTCATTCACCACATTTTATGGCATCGCCAAACTTATCAAAGTATAGCTGGGTGGAAACCTTTAGCCGGTATTGTGGCTACCAAAAAGGTTCATAGGTTCGGGAACAAGTTCTCCTAGAACACGCTCATGCGCCTCCCGACGCGACAACATTTCCACCGTCCACTTAGACATAAAACATCGAGTTAGTTCAGGCGTGCACTACTTTCGACGGCCAGTTATCAGTGTCTTTTTTGGGATTCGAGTGACATCCACGCATTCATCCGAACTTTAGTATTTGCGCCTGTCAACCTGGCCCTGGATGTGGGCTCAGGGGAGCCACATGCTGCGAGGATCTTCAGGAAGGAAACCTGTGCCACGTCGACTTCTCCAACAGAGGGGCCACGTTGGCTTCTTGAGCTCTGTTTTCCTCGCACGGATGTAGTACACCACGGATGCACTCGGATTGATCGGTTGCAAGGTTTGCGATGCGAATGGGGGGGGGGGGGACACGGTACGAGGGCGTCAGCTGTCTAATGCCGTGTTCCGCAACTTTTTTTCGTATTGGGCGGAGTCGAACCTGTTCACGACAGATGAATAATTGTAGTGAGCGCCTCATTAAAAAAATGTATATACGCGCGAGCGGCGAGAGCGCGTCCGCCGGAATCGGCCCTCCACGACAGGCGTATCCGGCTGCATCGTGCGTGTTTTGCGGGTGCTGGGTTTGAACCCTTGACCTGCGGGCCACCGACAAGGCTCGCGGAGCTGCGCTCCGTCGACGCAGCTTCGTGCTCCTGGTGAGCGAGGTCCGAAATTTCAGATTTTCCTGGCTTCGAACATCCGTCGTCGAATGCACTAATTGTGCCATCGTAGCCACCGAAGTCAATTCTAGGAAAATCACAATGATTTTTCGCACGCTTACCAGCATGTATCGATGTCGTGTTGGCGACGGGCGCGAACTTCCCCACGACAACATACAACTTGAAACATGGACGATACATTTGTATCATTCCGAACCAAAAACCTGTCAGGCCGAACCGGCCACGTCATTGGCGGTTGATATAAAATACAAAAAAAATGTTGCGGAACACGGCATAAGACAGCACGGCCAGCGATGACGCGCCTGAGGGCAAGGCTGTGGCGAAGCCGGCCGATCTGGTCTAAAAGACTTTTCGCCAACGGTGACATGGACGGTAGGTGCCCATTAAACGAGCTTGCAATTGCAGATCGGACGGTATCGAAGCCAACGCCCGGGGCACATGCTGGTAAGCGTGCGAAGCGACGTGGACTTGCAGGAGAAGAGCGAAGGCGAATTTTCCGGGACATGGCAGTGGTGTGGAAGTCCGGAGTCCAGACGCGCAATTCGTCGACGGCTGACCTCTCATACTTCAGACAAGAGAAAACACGAACCTTCTGAAAATCGAACTCTAAACCACACACTGGCATTCCGGCCAGGATCTGACTGATGTGGTGGTTCTGTACGGAGTGGGTGGTATTTCCAGTTCGCAACCGATTCACTGGAAACGCACGGCCCAATTGTTCTGCAAAACTGAGTTCATGGCATCAGATATTGGGGTGCGGAGACGAGCACTTGGATAGCAACAAAGCATCCCTGGACTAACTAAATAGGAACTAAGGTAAAAGATCACAACACTAGGAAATACATGCCCAAGAATAAACAATCAAACGAGAAATATGATAAATAATGCACAACCAGTGCTTCTACTCTCCCCAAATGACATAAATTTAGTAAGCTTTGACGACCAATCAAGATGATTTTTTGGTTGTTATAATGAAAACTCTTTTTTTTGGGTCATAGGCGTCCTAATAAAATAAAAAAGTCCCTTTCATGTCATAAACATAGTGATTCCTCAAGATTACATAACATCCATGCGTTGGTGATGGAGTGATGATTTTAACAAGATGGAGGGATGCAGGGATGTCGCATTATTCACTAAGAGAAGGCACATGAATACAAAATCCTAATGAAGATCCATAAAGAGAACCCTTACTATTTGACCAATAAAAAAATTCATTAATCTTCTTGTTACATGTGTCTGAAGACACCAAAATCACAAATTTCACCTTATATTAAAATAAACATGCAGAAGCAAAGGGAACCAAGTAGTTGTGGGAGGGGTGGAAAATGAATACTTTTCTCAATGAGAAAAGAATACATTATGTGTTTCTAGTAATTTTAAAAAGGTAAAAATTAGACAGAACCTATGCGTGTATTGAGTGCCACAACTTGTATTTTTGAACAAAATAAAGCAAGGTGGCCGTTCATTTAAAAAATGCACATTTCCCATGTAAACGCAAGGTGTGACCTTGATTTGGCCAACACCAACACTAGAAACAACTCACCCACATACCAGTTACAATTATTGATTACAAAAAAGTCAGATTTTAAGAAAAAATGGACGTATATATCTAGCCAATCAAAGATAAATGATGAAAATAATTTTCTAAACGCCATAGAAAAACATTATCTTTATATTTAAGTAGCGAGGCCAAGGATACTAAGAATTTTTTGCTCTGTTCATCAGTTAGATTCTCTCCATTAGAAGTGATTAGAAAACAATTTCTTTCCATTTTGAACCAATTACAATGATCACTTTTAAAAGTTGAATTTTCATATTAAAACATAATTTTGATAATTTTTAGGTTTTAAGAACTCCATGGGCCTCTTTTGAGCCCCACGGTTATATGTGAAATCTTAGAATCCCCTTAGAACTTTTAGAAAATGTCTTCTTTACATATCATGGACCTCCTATACATAGCGGTTTGTGGTACTCAAGGAAAAGTTCCTTGGAAATGTGTTGAAAGAACACGAAATGAATTTTTACATGAAAATGGTTTCCTATGTGACTTACCAAACTTTGAAAGCTACATGTGAAGGGATGGTTTGTTTTTTAATTATATTTGGGGGGGTATTATTATAAAAAATTGTATACATAACTACTTATCCTTTATCCATGAGGATTTTGATTGAGAAAAGTAACCTAATTTTGTTTGTTTTTTATTTGTGAATGATTAAACGACGTGGTGATTAGGGGCACATCCCATATATTTCTAATATTGAAGAAGAATGTGGAGTGTTCTTGGTAATTAAATGAATATATAGTGTTGCCTTAGAAGTCTTCATTGTATAGTAGTCATGTTTTTGCATGGGACAAATTCGTACGTTATTATTGTAACGGGGTATCTCTGGTGATGGAAGCTTCTATTACTATCCGACCAGAGAACAGAGTTTACTGTCTTAGTGCGTATGGGCAAAGTAGTGTTTTTCCCCTCCTGAGTCGTCATCCCGCTGCTTGCCTCGGCGTCGTTACCAAGGCCTCCCGTCGAGTATGACGTGCAACAACGGCCCACCCTCCAGCACTTGCACCATGCAGTACACTCCTCGGCAGTATTCTGTCCTTGCTTCAGTCTCTGCCGCCTTCCCTGCATGTCCCGTGGCTGATTGCCACACTCCGCCGTGTCTTTCGAAAGCTTATGATCAGCATTCGCCCGGCACGGATAGGCCAGTCCTTGCATTCATCGACTTGCCGTCACAGGGGCTCTCAGCAAGATAGCCCCTACCTGCCTGGCTCGTCTATCGCCGTTGCAAGTGAAATTCAATTGAGCACGTTCCATGGCTCAACCATCAGCCTTCTTCCACTCTTCCTCCTCCAACTGTCAACAGAGAACATACTGCCGCCGGACAGACTCGGCACAGTCGCAACGCAGGGGTAGGATTCGCGCGGCCAGCGTCTTCCCACGTGTCGGCGAAAAACCCCGGCCCAACGTGACAGTTGCCCCTGGCTTCCGCTGTCTTCACTACTCTCACCATTGTCTTTCTACAAGGCTCCCAGCGCACCAGACCCTCGCTCCTCGCACCCTCTCCTCCCCTCTCGCGTTGTCAGCCCTCTGCCGCTCGGCATCCCGCTTGCTCAGCGAAGGGAACCGACCAGCATTTGCGCGAGCAGCTGCTGGCAGCAGCAGCGGCAGCGGCGTGTATCGGCGGCCTAGGCCAGGCAGGTCTTCTTCCAGCGTTGATGCAGAGAGTGCAAAAAGTCAAGCGCATCCACACCGACGGCGTCATAGGTGTTCCCCCCGGGTGAGCTTCAACGATGGAGTGGCTGCCGCCGGACCCTCAGCGCCTTCGGCGTCGTCCGACGTATGGTCTGGCGCAGCGGCTTGGGGAGGCGACGGCGGTGGCGGCGGGGGAGGAGACTTGCGTGGGGAGGCAGGGCGGAGGAGCAGGGGAGCGGCAGGAACCAGCAGTATTACCGGCATGGGCAGCCCGGGCCGTCGGCAGCAAATCGAAATCCTCCCCCGGGATCCCCTTCTGGTGGACGATCTCGAGGAGCTGTTCCTGGCCTCAGGTGACAGGGCAGACGTGGATGACAGGGGCAATGTTGGCAGTGGGAGTATGCTCGCTGGTTCAAGGAGTCCTGCCCCAGGAGCATGGGCGAGCGATGGGAAGCGGCTGAGAAGGCGGAGGGAACGCAGACAGAGGGCTAATGACGTGTCTGAACGCGACGGGAATGCGTCGCTGCAGGCCCAGATTGTGGAGAAGATGCTCGTCGAAGCGGAGGAGGAGGCGCGGGAAGTTGTGAATGACAGTTTGGGCTTGTTAAGGAGAGACCCCTCAGATGAAGCGCTTGTGCTGATAGAAGTGGTTGACACGGACAGTGACGACGACGGTGGTGGCAATGAAGGGTTTGTGACAGCGCGCAGCAGCTTTGCAGACGACGCCTCCCAGTGGGGCGAGGAGGGGGAAGTGACGTCTTTCGCGGCCTCACCGTCCAGCACTGCCAAACTTCATGGCAATGTCAATGGAGCAAGCACTGTACAGCCGGTAGATGAACAGAGAGGGTTGGAGGCTGGCGGGCAAGTCGCAGGCGAAGAAAAAGTGGAAGCCCTGCACGATGCCTCAACCTCTGCAGCCATGAACGGAGGCGCTGGCGCCACTCAGGCAACGAATGGCAGGTCTCAACTTTCAGAACTTCCAGAGTCATTGGGGGTGTCTTCACCTCTTCCACTGGCTGCCGTAAGCAGTCAGGGCGGCCGAAGGGTGATGCGGTTTGTTGCCGCGTGGGACGCGCTGTCGTCGCGGCTGTCGCCAGAGGTGTCCCACAGCTCCTCCGCACAAATGGTGCTGGCGGCGTTGAAGCTTGTGGTGCAGGTGGCGGGTAGCAGCAGCTGGGAGGACGTGCGTACTCTGCAGCAGCAAGAGCGTGCACAGCAGCAGGGTGTGGTGGAGGTGTCAGGCGTGGACGTCCAACGCGCTCTGGGAGTGGCCCTGATCCTGGCGGACCTCAAGGTGAGCGGTCTGTCTGTCCGTGCGCTCTGAAGGCAGACACACGCGGCATGGTAATATTGGTGGATTGTTCGGTGAAGAAAATTCCGCTCTCTTTTTCCCCCTGTCGGAGCACGTGGACCCTCTTCCCAGGCATGGCTTGGAAAATGAAAGGAACAGATATCATGGCGAACGGTTCGTCTTCACTGTTGATGGCCTCTCTTTCATAAATCGCTCCCTACATGCGTGGGAAGGACTCTGACGTCGATGCCATGCTCGTCGGAACAAGGAGGATGATTTTTCTCCACATGCCTTGCGACAGGTGTCATGTACTGTTTCAATGCGCTTCACTTGAGGTGGAGGGTGAAAATTTCCTGGCACTATGGAAAAGAGACGCTGTTTGCTGCCTGCTCTGTATGACGCGACAGCTGCAGTGGTGCCTGTGTTTCAGCACATGCTGCTGCTGCCGCTATGACTTCTTCTAATGCCTTTTCTGATGCTACTGCTGCTACTGCTGCTGCTGCTGCCAACGGTGCGGCGCTTCTTCCACCAATGCGCTGCTGCTGCTGCTCTTCTGCTGCTGCCGGCGCTGCTGCTGCCGCACCCATTTCTATTACCAGTCATTCTACTGGTACTGTTGCTTTGGCCACAGACCCTGTTTGGCTCACTGCTAAGTTCCTGCAAGTGGTTTAGGGGCACTGCTGCGCGCCAGCAGCCAGGTTTGGTCTGACTGGTGAATTTCGCTTCTACCTGTGGCAAATTAGCCGCCTCCTTCTCTGGCCCACAATTCAGCCGCACTGGTGTGTCATGATTGGCTTTCTGGACGGATTACTGCCGTGCTGTGGAGCAGATGGGCGCGGAAGTGGTGGCAGCCGGTCTCTTGCGAGAGGCAGTGGTGCAGGGTGTTGTGAGCACTGCGGCAGTGGCGTCCAGCTGTGGGCAGGAGGTGGTGGCCCTGCTGGAGGATTGCACGCGCCTGCAACGCCTGCCTCGCAGGCTTGATACCATGGATGATGATGCAGCAGCAGCTGCGCGCAAGTTCTGCCTCACCTTCCATGACGCCAGGGCTGTGGTGGTAGAGCTAGCCAGCTGCTTGGACTGCATGCGCCGGATCTCTCCACCCACCCCCCCCTCACCTTCATCACCATCTTTCTTGTTCCAAGGCGAATTTGCGTCACCCTCATACGCCAGTCGGTCAGCCCGCCCTCGCCTTCAACTGCAGGCTCTGGAGGCACTTCAGGTGTGGGCCCCACTGGCGCACACCCTTGGCCTAGGGTCTGCCATGTGGGAGCTGGAAGATGCAGCATTCCGCGCCCTCTTCCCTCGGTCGTATCAGTCCATGTCGTCATGGCTGGGGGAGAGGTGGAAAGACTCTGGAGCGGATGCTGTGGCTGGCTACCGCACGCAGCTGCAAGAGGCACTGGAGGAGGACGAGGAGCTGCAAGGGTTGGTGGAGAAGTTGGAGGTGCAGGGGCGATGCAAAAGCCTGTACAGCATGATGCGCAAAATCCTGAGGGACGGCAGGCTACGAGGCGAGGTGCACGATCTACTCGCGCTGCGTGTTATTGTGCATCCCAAGGGGCTTGAAACCACAAGCTCAGGCAGCAGCAGTGGCACCCGCGCTTGTTACCGAGTGCAAGAGGTGGCAAGCTCTCTGTGGGAGGAGGTGAGGGAGAGGCGCAAGGACTACATCAGCAGTCCAAAACGGAATGGGTACCAGAGTCTTCACATGGCAGTGCGACCTGACCCAGAGGACCTAAGTGGTCTGGTGGAGCTTCAGATTCGCACTATTGCCATGCATGCGAACGCGGAGGGGGGTCAAGCTGCGCACGCTGCTTACAAGGGTGGCCTCACCGGTGGAGCTCAGCAGGTGGGTTAATTTTGCGTGCCACGTCTTGCCATGTGTTCTCTCTCACTGCAGAGACTTCAACATTCTGGGTGGGTAGTACCTTCTCGTCCCCCACCTCCCTCTCTGAGTCACACACTGAGGTAAGGCTATGCAGCCCTCTTTGCCTCAAGATGCGGCAGATATCGTCTCCTGGTGGTTT
>SZWC01001788.1:211627-226256 GCA_023375785.1 Penium margaritaceum | reverse complement strand
CCACCCCCCACCCCCTCTTCCCTCCCCCCCACCTCCCCTTGTCTCCTCCTGCAGTGTACTCCCCTGGTAAATCACCCAGCTGTTCTTATGCACCTGTTACTTGCCACAACTGCAGCTGGGGGAGTTGCTGGAGTTCATGCGCACAATGTCTGCAGCCATTGACCAGTTCAAGCAGCAGAGCAAGTCGAGCCTGGCAGGCACAAGCAGGAGCAGTAGCGGCAACGGCAGCAGTGTGCTACAGCTTGGTCTGTACCAGACAGAGCCTCCCGCCTCCTACCTTGTAGACGGGAGTACCACTACCTCGCCTGACACTGCTGTTGGATCCCGCTTCGCTGAGGAATCAGGGGCCGCTGGAAATGGTGGAGGTAGCAATGCTCATGCACAGGCAGAGTTGTCGAGCAATCAGGTCTTTCAGATGCTGGACCTCAATGGGGATGGATCCATCAGTGTGGCTGAGATGCAGCGCCTCATGGAGGAGCTGGAGGGAGCAGGTGGTGCGGCTCTGGCCGGAGTGGAGGGAGGCCGCTCAAATGGAGGTTTTGGAGGGCAGAAGGAGCAGGAGGCCGCACAGCTGGTGTCACTGATGGACGCGAATACGGATGGTGTGGTCAGCCCAGCTGAGTTTGCAGAGTTTCAGCGGCAGGTGCGGCTGCTGGACGCCATGCGTGCGCGAGACCAACAGTTTGAGAGAGAGCTGTCGTCTAACAACAGCGCACCAGAGTACGCCGGCCCTCCTGCTGAGACAGACACCCTGGTAGGACAGAATGAGAGCAACAAAGTCGAAGAGGACCTGGAGGAAGGTGAAGAAGAAGACCTGGGCAAGGAGTTGCAGCTGACTTGGCTGGGTAGTGAGTCAGGAGAGTCTTCAGAGGATGAGGGTGCATCAGCAGCGCTGTGGTCCAAGGTGGTTGTGAATGGAACACGGTCCGTTGCTCCTGGGCAGGGTAACAATCAAACTGCAGGGGACTGGAACAAGGATGACAGCCTGGTTGGGTCGACGGCGGAAGGGTCTCTGGCCTCTGTTGTGAAGCCCATCTTGCCACAGCTGCGGGGACCTCCTCGTGCCACTGCTCACGAGGTGATTGACAGCGCGAGTGCCACTGCGAGTGCAGCAGATGTTTCTGTGCTCAACAGTCCTGTGAATGGTCTCAAGGCACCCTCATCATCTGCCCCAGAGGCTGCTTCTAGTGATGCTGGTGGCGATGACTCCACTGCCGACGACTCTGATGTGGAGGACCTGCAGTCGGCGCGGCTGGACAGGCTGCTGGCGATGGCCAGGAGGAAGATGGCGTCAGGCAGCAAGGAGGGCCTTCGAGACGCTCGGCTGCTGCTCCACTCGGTGAGTGGACATGCTTGGTGCAGCATGCTGGTGAGCAGTTGAGCATGGCACTGGGCAAGTTGTGAGCCAGCACTGTTGGTGAGGGGGCTGTGGAGTGGGGTTGGAATGAGGTTTCGAGTAGGCTTTGCTCCGCGCTGCATCCAAGGGCAGGCCAGTGTTCATGGGTGCGGCAAAAGTCTTCTGCCGTTCACCTCTAGAGCATGACGTACGTTTTCTGTTTGATTCCTCAGATGGTGCTTATGTTTGCCTACCTTATGTTCCTCCCGCGATGGTGCTTGGTTGCTGCAGCTACTGAGGCAACATGCAGACCAACCCGATGTCCACGTTCACCTCGCGCAGCTGGAGCGGAAGACAGGTGCGTCAAGCCTCATCCCAAATGTGTCTGTCGGGTGCGAACATGTGTCTTGACTGCAAATCTTCGGCACTGGGTGTTGGCCCACGACGCGGTGCAAGTCCCCTTTGAAGTGATGTTCGAAGGTGGTGTGGACACGTGGACTCATGCTGTGCTGCTGTGTGGCAGCCACAAGAGCTCACAGCTCTTCACGGTGAGGTGATCTGTTGGCGGAGTTGTGGTCACACTCTCCGTATGCCATTGTGGACACATGGCGCTGTGCGGGATTGCTGAGTCCTGTGCTGACTGACACACTCTGCAGGTGATGTGCGCGAGGCTCGGTCATGGTACGAGCGCGGAGTGCGGCTGTTCGAGGCATCCCCAGCGGCAGATAGCAGCAGGGGCATGATGTATGTACGGGCTCTGCAGGCATGGGGGACTCTGGAGTCGAAAGAGGGGCAGCTGCAGCAGGCCCGACGTCTGTTCGAGCGCTCCCTTGAGGCTGCTGTGCAGGTTGGTGCAAGACTGCCTTCCTTGGTTTGCTGTGTGCTCTCCTGCAAAACTGCTCCTCATGCTGAAGATTCTCTCCTGCAAAACTGCTCCTCATGCTGAAGATTCTCTCCTGCAAAACAGTCCCTCATGCTGAAGATTCTCTCCTGCAAAACAGTTCCTCATGCTGAAGATTCTCTCCTGCAAAACAGTCCCTCATGCTGAAGATTCTCTCCTGCAAAACAGTTCCTCATGCTGAAGATTCTCTCCTGCAAAACAGTTCCTCATGCTGAAGATTCTCTCCTGCAATAGACTGGCTCCTGCGGAACATGGTTGGTTTTTGGAAGAGAAACGCGCTTTGTCACTATGTGCCTTTGTAGTTGTTCTGAAGTCGATGTGTGTGTTTTGAGTTGAGTGGGGAAAAGACGACAGGCAGACATAGATTGACGGGCAACATGTGCCACAGGCTGAGCATTGCGATGGGCATCTAGGCTGACTGCTTTCCTCACACCACTGTTGATGCTGGTTTGTGTGCACACAGCTCCGGCGCCGGGAGGGCAGCGCAAGCCCGAGCCTAGCAGCAGAGGTGGCGTCAGGCATGGCGGTGGGGCTGCACGCATGGGCCATGCTGGAGCGGCGCGAGGGCAACTGGGCTGCAGCACGCGCTCTCCTCGAGCAGGCGGAGCGAGCGCAGCCCAACAACGCGGTGGTGTTGCAGAGCAGGGCACTGCTGGAGGCAGAGGCACACCACTGGGGCATGGCTCGCTCCTTCTTCAAGCGCGCTGTGGAGGCTGCACCTGACGACGCTGCTTGCTGGCAGGTGTGTAGCTGCAGCCTCCACTGTGGATGAACTCGGGCTGTGTTGTTGATGGCGATCTTTGTGGACCTTGGATTGGGGGACTGTGGTCTGACAGTGGCATGAGTGTGGAGTCTGAAGGGTGCAGCTGAGACAGATTCCGGGAGACGAGGTTAGTGGCTCTGCTTGGAGTTTGGCTGGGCCGGTGGTGTACTGCTGTACAATGTGCGCGCGTGGTTTTAACATTCTCTAAGCCTCACTCGAGTACACGGGGACCTTTTGGGACCAGGTCGCGCCTGAGCCAGCTGGTGGCATGTGGGAGGAGGAAGAAGTGTCACACTCGGCAGTGGGAGAGAGGGAAAGCTGCTGTTGACCTGCTTTCAGGTTGGAGGCGGTCTCTTGTCCACAGCGTTGTACGGCGAACTGCTGGTGTGAAGGTGCATGCCTGTCTGGATCTCCAGTTTTTCTGAGACTGAGGCGCATAACCTTAACCTCAGAGTCCCTGCCACTTCCATTGCAGTAGAGCATTTCCTGCTCTCCTCTTCTTTCAGACGGCAACTTCCATCGCCACTGCATCTGGGCACAGACTGGTGTGGCTGATGTGAGGTGCACACTTCTATTTCGTATCCTGCTGGTGTAGAGTATAGCATCTATGTGGGAGGGCAACGCTGCGTGTGCGAGGGCACATGAGAGTCGGTGCTTGCGCGTGTGTGTGGCGCATTGAAGTAGGCCTCAACACACCATGCCTTGGCACTGGCTATGGCTTGCTGTGAAGCCTAACTGGCCGTTTGAGCTGGACTGGTGCACTCTTGTGGCGAGACCCGCGCCCTCGTGCTTGATTGGCATGAATACAGACTGTCAAAATAGTAGCAGTTGCTTGGTTTGAAATGCTGTCAATTGTAAGTAACAATGTGACTGCTGTCGTTGCTTGTGTTGCAGTGCAAGTCTTTTGTGGACATCGCTATGGTTGTGTCCACCTGGAGGTGTGCATCTTGGTTTGGTGGGGTGTTAACGCTGGAAACAGCTGGCAATGCAATGCAGCTCACACAGTCTTCCATGCGTGTTTGCATCCTGCTCATCTTTGGTTGCGGTGGAATGCAGGCGTGGGCCTTGTTTGAGGCCGCACGGGGTAAGAGGATGCGCATGCGGCAGCTGTTTGCACGTGCACTGGCGGCCCAACCAAGTAACGTGCAGACATTTCAGGTGTGTGAGTGCGTGCGTGGCTTTTCGTTGTGGCAAAGCCAGCACAGTGTTTGTCGAATCACGTGCCTGTGCACTGCTAGTGGAAATTCAGTGCACTAGGACCTCTCTGGAGTGCACCCTTAGGTCACCCCCAACGGTGTACAGAATCCAATGATGGTGTCTGGTGTGTGTGCACTGTTCTGACACGTGTCTGGCTGGCTCTGGCCATGGATGTGTTGCAGGCATGGGCCCTAGAGGAGGCGCGCACAAGCTCGCCTGACTCCATGCAGCTGGCAAGGGGACTGTTTCGCCGGTGCACTGAGATCAACCCAAAGAGTGTACACGCGTGGCAGGTGAGACCTCCTCTCTGTGTGTGCCTTGTGGTGTATATGCAAGTGGTCAGGGTGTGGGTGTGTCTCTGTGCCTTGCATCCATGTGCTTGTCCCATTCACTGGTGTGAACCAGCAGCATGCGCTCGTACGTTACACTTCACTTCCAAGGATGCGGCTGGAATGCTTCTGAGAATAAGTGGCTGTGCAACATGCTTGTGCACATGGGCACATGCAGGCATGGGCAGTGGTGGAGCACAGAGCGGGCAACCTGGAAGAAGCACGACGGTTGTTTGAGGAGTGTCGGCGGTTGGCGCCGGCATCTGTTCCCAGCCTGCATGCATATGCACTGATGGAGCGCGACGCTGGAAACGAGAAGAAGGCGCGCGAGCTGCTGTCTATGGCGCTGGCTGCAGAGCCAATGAACGCAGCAGCCCTCATGGTGCGTGGACCCATTCAGCTCCCTATCACCTCCTGCTGCATGCCACAGTCCAGTGCTAGTGTAGGATGGCCTACGGCAGGCTACACAGCAGTGAACTCTCAGTGGACCTGTCTAGACGCGTGGAGGTTTGCCTTGTGGTGGTGCTGCTGTGGATGTGTTTGGAAATTGGTGTGCATGCAGACGGCAGCACAACTTGAGTCGACTGTGAATCCCGTGCTGGCTGGCGACTTGTATGTGCGTAAAGGGCTGGCCGACAAGGTGCAGTCGCGCCGCCGCAAGCGCGTTTTCACCTCGGCAAAGGAGGTTCGGCGGGAGCACAGAGAGCGTGAACTGAAGCAGAAGCAGCAGCAGCAACAGACGCAGGCACAGCGGAGAGTCGGGTTTTCTGAGCACCAGGCACGAAGGGAGCACAGGAAAGTAGCGGATGTAGAGGTGGTGGGTGGCATTTCCAGATTCAGACAGATGCAGCAACAGCAGGTGCAGGAGCGAGAAGAGTGGCAAGTGCAGCAGCAGCAGAGGGAGTGGTGGGAGCTTGGGGGTGCACAGCAGCACCTGGGACAAGAGCAGCCTACTGAGCAGGCACAGAAGATGGTGGCCAGTTTGCCAAATGGTGCTTTGGAGGGCGAGGTCGAGGGTTCTCGCACTTGGGTGGAAGAGATGGAGGCTGAGGTCGATTTGGCAGTGAAGCGCCCTCTTCCTCCAACCGCGCTGGCTCATGGCAGTGGGAGGAGTCTTGACCGATCTCGCAGACACCGCAGGCGAGGTTTGGCAGTGGCAGCTCGGCAGCCATCTGCATGGCGAAGTCTCGGTGTGGCAAGGGACGATGATGAGGGGGAAGACTTCTGAGCAGGGAACTGAGAGTCCCTGTGAGCACTGAATGAGCACTATATCAGCTGACTATCTGGTGCAGTGCCAGGTGTGAGTAGGAGCTGGCAAGCCAGTCAAGTTACAGGTGATGCAATTTGCTTGTTGAGTGTTGATAGCATCATGGGATTGAGGTGTCTGTGTGGTGTGGGAAGGCATTGGTTGATCGCGTTGCAGCTCTAAGTGTGATCATGAGGGGCTTCACTGTCATGCCACCCTTGGCATGGGTTTGCATGCTGTACAAAGTTTGGCCGGATGGAGGACACTACCATGGCTTGGTGTAATGCTGAAGTAAGCTTCCTTCATACGAACATGTGGTGCATGTGTGTCTGCACTGTCATTGAGAATAAATGTTCCCTCAAGTGCACATAATTTGAAAGCTGTGAGGGAAAATTGTAAGCATGTGTTTGAAGGCAGGAGAGTGCTTTTTCACCCGTCTGCAACCATTTCTTCCCAAGTGAGAATCTTCTACATCGACATCTGTCTCATGGAAGGGTGGGGAACATCAAGAGCCCTGATACTGTGGGATGACCACTACTCCATGAACAATAGTTCATCCATCAACCCTTCTACATTGACCAACAACTTAACACAGACTTCATACAAAAACGTCAACACATCTCTGACATCTTAATACCTGTGAATACCTTGATCACACCCTCATAGGTAAACTATTGTATGGTGAGCTGCAAAACCTAGGCAGCAAGTTGGGGCAGCATACATTGTTGATGCAGTGTACGGGCTTTCACGCTCGTTGCTTAGGTGTACTGCCCCCTCAGTCTGCTGCTCTAGAGTCTAAGTTTGGAAGCTCTGGGTTTATTACTCCAAAGCGCGCGAGCCAGAAATAGCAGCCAGAAGCAACTGAAAGTTGGAAGTGACTGATCAGGTTTGAAGAATGTGAAACAATGGGAGACCCCTCCAAGTTCTACCCCCACCCCCCCTCCCCCCCCCACTAGTGTAGAACTTGTTCCTCAGCTAACCAGCCAATCAGAAAATAGTGCTAGACCTATTTTCTGACATGCAGGATTTTCTCGATGAGTCCTGCCAGGCGCCAGACAGCCCAAAACCCGGGCGTCGTCCGTTTTGCCTGAAAACTGGACCATACCATAATACCGACGCTGCGAACGTAGTCGTGTGGTCAAAATCAGCTAGACAAATAACAACAAGGAGTTATGGCTGCCCGAACCCGGACAGTGCTTACGACAGTCAGCGATGCCAAACAGGGCCATACAGCAGGAGACATGGACCCTAGGCACCGCATGATGCTGCAGATGCAATGCCACAGCCAGACACAACGCTAGGTGTATGCAGACAACATCTGCAGTGGCAGTGACCGCCGGCGGCCCGACCACCGAGGAGGCCTGCCGATGGAGCTCAGCGCACCGCCAGAGGGAGGAGGCTCCACCGACGGATGAGTGGGCCTCAGCGTGCGTCGGCTCCACCGAGCGACACTCCAGCGGCGTCAAGTCTCCCCGTCAGTCATCTGCACGCCAATCTACACAAGCCGGGAGGACACAACAGAGTACAATGAGAGATGCACGAAAACCAACACTCCTCCATGACTCACAGGCGTACTGCACATGTGCGGGCAGAGACACAGTCAACGACCAAACTCCCCCAGGCCAAGCAGAAACGCAAGCAGGGACAGAGAGAGTCACTCACGGACGCATGCCGACTGAACTCACAGCCTTCTTGAACGAGTCGCGCTTCAATGCCTTGGTCAAGAAGTCAGCCAACTGCCGTGCTGTCTCAACCCAGACGATGCTGATGCTGACGTCATGCAACAACGAACGTACATAGTGATACTCAACGTTGATGTGCTTTATGCGTGTGTGATGCACGCCGTCATTGTGGGCGATGGCCATGGCACTCTCATTGTCACAATGCAACGTGATGGATGCGACAGACTGACGTAACTCGGACAACAGACGACACAACCACACACTCTCGCATGCGCCTGAGCCAAGAGCAACGTACTAAGCCTCAGCAGTGCTGCGTGCAATTCACCCCTGCTTGCCACTGCGCCACGACACAGTTGTGCCGCCAATCAGAAAGATCCAGCCAGTGCGACTCTTACCATCCGGACTGTGGGCCCAGTCATTGTCGGTGTAGCCCACCGCAGCAACAGACGGCTGACGGCGGAACATGAGACCTCGCCGAGGAGTCGAGACGACATAGCGCTGTACTCGGATCGCGGACATAGTGGAGGTGACGCGGCTCCTGAGAAAACTGGGCCAGGAGGTTGACGGCGAACACGATGTCTGGGTGCGTCGTCGTCGCCAGGAACATCAGTGACCCGATGAATCGCAGGTACGTGGTCACATCAACTAGCTCCACCACAACAGCTGGGTTAGGACTCTTCAGCTTCACCTGACCATCGGGTGACATGGGTGAGGATGCGATCAGCACGAGTGGCAGGTCCTCCGCAAAGCGGGTAGATAGCGTCTGTACATAGGCCGCCTGGTGGATGTGCAGGACGCCCTGGGAGCGATCATGCTCAAGCTCTATGCCCAGGAAGACTCTGGCAGATCCGAGATCCTTCATCTGATAGGCGGCGTGCAGCAAGTCCTTGACACACTGGATGGCAGCCGTGTCTGGCGACGCAATGAGGAGATCGTCCAAGTAAACGAGAACAACGGCGAAGGTCTCGCCTCGCGGACTGACAAACAGTGCGGGGTCAGCAGTGCTGCGCTGGAGTCCGCCACGAAGGAGCGTGCTGCTGATTTCTTGGTTCCAGTACCGAGGCGACTACTTCAGGCCATACAGGGCCTTACGCAGTCGCCAGACTCTCCCGGTACCATCGTCGAAGCCTGGGGGCTGCACCATGTAGAGCTCATCACCCTCCAGTGAACCATGGAGAAAGGCGTTGCTCACATCCATCTGATGCAGCTCCCACCCGTGGTGGACGACCAGGCTGAAGAGCGCCCGGCTAGTGGAGAACCGGCCAACTGAAGCAAAGATCTGGTCGTAGTCGACCCTAGGAATCTGGGCAAACCCCTTGGTCGTAAGGCGGGCCTTGTACTTGTCCAAGGACCCGTCGGGCTTCCACTTGCGCCGAAAGACCCACTTGGCGCCGATGGCCTTCCGACCTGGAGGAAAGTCGACAAGGTCGTACACGTGGTGCTATCGGATAGCGGCGAGCTCATCGGCGCAGGTAGCGTCCCAGTGTGCGGCCTCAGGAGAGGCTCGTGCCTCGCGCAGGGTGTCTGGGTCCTCCGTGCGTGCTGTGGAGCGGACTGAGAGAGTGTGTGCATCTCGAGCCCCAGGTGGGATGCGCGCGAGTGCAGCCACGACAGCGTACCGATGCTCATGATGAAGCATGGCGTAGCCCAGTGCAGAACCTGGGTGAAGGTCTGCAATGATAGCCGAGGTGGTCAAGCCGAGGGCCTTGGTGCCATGATCCCCACTCACGACCGTGTGAGTGGAGGAGACACGTGGAGCCACAGGGGGTCGAGGTGCCACGAAGCACGGTGCGACGGTGTGCGCGCTCACCGACGGTCTTGGTCGGAGGCTGCCGCCTGGCTACGCGTGTAGCGTGGCAGGGCAGGCGATGGCACTGAGTCCGCCGGGCCAATGGAGGCGGGCGGTGTTGCTGGCCGAGAGGGGCCCGCGGATGCAACCGGGACTGCTGGCCCGAGTGGAGCGACTGGAGTTACTGCCCCGGAGGGGCCAGCGGACGCAACTAGGGCTGCCAATCCAGAGGGACCAGCGGACGCGACTGGGGCCGCCAGCCCGGAGGGACCAGCGGACGCGACTGGGGATGCTAGCCCGGAGGGACCAGCGGACGCGATTGGGGGTGCCGGCCCGGAGGGACCAGTAGACGCGACTGGGGCTGCTGGCCCGTAGGGACCAGCGGACGTGACTGGGGGTGCCGGCCCGGAGGGACCAGCGGACGCGATTGGAGCTGCTGGCCCGGAGGGACCAGCGGACGCGAATGGGGTTGTCGGCCCGGAGGGACCAGCGGACGCGACTGGAGCTGCTGGCTCGAAGGGACCAGCGGACGCGACTGGGGCTGCCGACTCAGAGGGACCAGCGGACGCTATTGGGACTGCTGGCACGGAGGGACCAGTAGATGCGACTGGGGCTGCCGGCTCAGAGGGACCAGCGGCCGCAATTGGGGCTGCCGGCTCAGAGGGACTGAGAGATTTGTCACCCGGAAGTGGTAGGACGGAGGACGGACTCACCACTCCCCCACGCGACGGGTTAGACACAGACGAGCCGGAGCGAATGAGGTCGCGGGGAAACAGGTCCTCGAAGAAGAGGGCATTCGGGGAGTCAACGATGCAGTGCCAGGAGGGATCCCAGAAGTGCCAGGCCTTGGACTGACGAGAGACACCGAGGAAGGTGCAGGGACGTCCGCGGGGGGCGAGCTTGCCGCCCTGCTGTGGGGCGGGCTGCCACACAATGGCCACGCAGCCCCAGACGCGAGCCGGGCGGAGGTCAGCTCGCAGACCGCACCAATTCTGGCACGGCGTGGACTGGCGGGGAAGGGGACCGTGGGGAATCCGGTTCCAGACCCAGGTCATGTAGGCCATGGCTTCAAAATAGAAGCCATCGGAGAGACCAGACTCGACCCGCATGGTGCGGACGGCGTCGGCAATGGTACGGTTCCACCGTTCGGAGACACCATTCTGGGCGGGCATGTAAGGCGCGGACGTCTCATGGCGGATGCCGCAGGAGGCGAGAAATGTCATGGCCTCACCCATTTATTCACCACCGCGATCGGAGCAAAAACGGCGGAGAGAGCGGCCACACTTGCGCTCCGCAAGGACAAGCTAGTCCTGGATGGCGTGGGCGACATCGCTCTTCTGCCGAAGGCAGAAGACCCAGCGGTAACGAGAATAGTCGTCAGTGAGGGTGAGGACATAGCGACCATGCTCGCCGACAGACTCGGTGGGGAGAGGACCCATGATGTCCGAATGGACAAGGTCGAGAGGGACGGACGCATGGGAGGAGGACAGGGGGTACGTGGACCGGTGCATCTTCCCCTGAGCGCAATCAATGCACTCAGTGGGGCACGTGAGGGGGAAAGTCTTCGGGTCAAGGCCCTTGGCCGGCTGGGTGCGGAGCATGCTGTCTACGATGGCAGAGTGGACGTGGCAGAGGCGGCGGTGCAAGAGGCGAGTGTGCTACGGAGAAAGTGTACTGGTGACGAACAAATGGCCTGTGGCGACCGACGGGGAGGAGACGGAAGGAGAGGAGGAGAGGCGAAGTACATGCCATAGGTTGCCACGGGCGGTGGCGTGCAGTACAACAAGACCAGACGGACACAACCACACAGTGCCAATACCACGCGAGTGCACAACGTCCATGCTCATGCGGTCAAGGGCAGTGACGGACAGAAGGCTGAGCTCAAGACCAGGGACGAAGAGGACATCGGTCAGAAAGACGTCACCGGAGGGACCATGGATACGAACGACACCAACATCACGGACAAGCAACACCTGGCCAGAGCCTGTCCGGACACCGGAAACATCGCAGATACGACCGAGCATACTAAAGGCCTCACGAGAGGCCGTCATGTGATGCGTGGCCCCAGAGTCGATGATCCAGGTCCTGGACCGGGGTCGCTAGATCGCTAACGGTCACATGGCAGCACGCAAGGTACGCGGACGCGGTAGAAGGAGGCGCGAACCGAGACTGCCAATCATCAAGCCAAGCAACGTCGTCACGGGAAGGGGAAGTGGAGACCATGAGAAATGACGAGACAGACGAGGAAACGGGGCACGACCGTAGCTCAGTCTCAGTCATGCAGGGTTGGACAAGAGAGGAGGAAGTGATGCAACTCGCACTTCCCTGGGGACGAGGACGAGGCAGGCCGAGCTGGAGCGCGATGAACTGCTCCAGCTGGCGCTCACGGGAGGATGGCCCGGGAGTGTAGACGGAGTGCGGGGTGACAGCGCTGGAGCCCGGGTAGAAGGATGACGGTGCTGGCGCCGACGGCTGCGACGCTGGTGTCAACGGCACTGGCGAAGCAACCGGAGTGTTGGAGCTGCTGGACGAGGCCGATGTGTCAGAGCCGGCGACAGCTACGGCGGCAGAGGCGAGATGGCGCTCGCGCTGGCGACGCATGGTGGCGATGACGCGCGCCTCATCCGTCGGTAGAGGGCATGTGTACCAGCCGTCCCTGGGCTGGCCACCGTTGTGGCAGACCGAGCCGACACCGCTGGACCCGGTCGACGGCTGCTACTGCTGCTGCTCACCCTTGCCTTTCTTGTTCCGACGCTTCTTCTTCCTCGGCGATGATGAGGTAGCTACGGCGGGGGAAGCGACGGCCATGGAGGCGATGGCAGGGGAGGCAACGGCAGGGGAGGCGACGGCCTCCGTGCGCTGGAGTTGGGACTCTAGACGAGCTTCCTCAATCCGGAGGAAGAGCTCGTATGCCCAGGGCATGAAGGTACCCTGGGCCGCCATGGTGGAGAGGATGTCGTGAGGGTAGTGGACGAAGACGTCTGCGTACACGTCGGTGGCACCGCGCTTGATGGTGAGGAGCGCGACCAGAGGGGGTGGGACAGAGGTCTCGAGGCGACGAAGGATGTCCTCCGCCCGCTGCCAGTAGGAGGTGACCGTCTCGGTCTCCTCCATGTGCAGGTTGTTGAACTCTCGCAGCAGGCGGCTGGTCTCAGCCTCGCTGGACAGGAGATGGGGGCGAGTGAGGACGTGCCACGTGGCGGCAGGGTCTGGGGTGACGCCAGTGGTGAAGTCGCCTAAGAAGGGCTCGAGGGCGAGGCGGGAAGCTGGAGGGGCGACACGGACTAGAGCACGGACTGCACGACCAGCGTCATACAACTGGTCGGCCAGGGTGGCATCATACGGCAGGGTGTAGTATGTCTAGAGGCCCTCACCCTCCGCCCAGATTTAGAAGCTGAGCTCCCAGCTCCGGAACTACTCGCCGGCCTAAAGCGTCGGCGGCGGCGTCACAAAGTCCTTTTTCCTGCGGCCGGCACCCAGAGTGGGGCCAAGGACGGAGGTCACTGTCTCTCACTGGCGCTGAGTCTGCTACTACGCCAAGTAGTGCGTGGCAGCAGACACAACTGGGTTGGCGTGCCCTGGAGGGGTGAAGGATGGTGGTGCACTAGGGACAGTCTGAGAGACCAACGGCTGTAGTGCCGCGAGCTGCTGTGTCAGGGCGGCGAGCTGTTGCTGAAGAGCAGCGAGGGGGTCAGGGTTGTAGCCAACGACGCCAGAGGGCTGCTGCCGCTGTTGCTCCTCCTACTGCTACTGTTGCTGCTTCCACTGCTGCTGCTGCTGCTCCTGCTACTCCTCCTACTGCTCTGCTGCTCTTGCTGCTCCTGCTGCTCCTGCTGCTGCTGCTCCTGGTGGTGGTGGTGCTGCTGCTCCTGCTGTTGCTTTCACTGCTGCTGCTCCTACTGCAGCCACTGTAAGAAAGGGAGGGTGGGGGTCCCCCCAATGGAGGAGGACCCCTCCCTAGTGGGGCTATCAGCCATGGTGTGATGCCCTTTTGTTTTGTTTGGTTTGTTTCTTTTGTGGCGCTGACGTCAACAGTGACTTCTGCTGAGGGCGGTGGACGTCATCTCCACCCTTAGGTTTGCTTCCCCCTTCGCTTGCCCCTCCTTTTTTTTGTGAGTTGATGACGTCAGCAGTGACGTCAGCAGCGGGATGCTGACGTCAGCAGTGGCGGTTGTTGGGGCCGTTGCTGTAGTTGCTGTTGCTGTTGCTGCTGTTGGTGCTGCTGGAGCTACTGTTGCCGCTGTTGTTGCTGCTGCTGCTGCTGTTGTTGGTGGTGGTGCTGCTGCTACTGCGGTTGGTGCTGCTACTGGTGCTAAAGCTGCTGCTACGGCTGTTGCAGCTGCTGCTGCTGTGGCTGCTGCTGCTGCGGTTGCTGCTACTACTGCTGCTGCTGCTGCGGCGGCAGTTGCAGCAGCAACTGCTGCTGTTGCGGCTGCTGTGGCGGCTGCAGCAGCAAAGGTAGCTGCTAGAGCCGCGACAACAAAGCTGGTGGGGTGGGGGATTTTTTTCTTGCATTTTTTTCCTTCTTTTATCTTCTGTCACAGCGGGCAGCTGTCCGCTGCTAGCTGCGAGCAGCGGGCTGCTGCTCACTGGCAGCGAGCTGCTGCTCGCTGGCAGTAGCGGGCTGCTGCTCGCTGCTTGCTTGCTGCGGGCAGTGAGCAGCAGCAGCCGCTGCTGGCAGCTGCTCGCTACAACCGCTGCTACAGCTGGCTGCTGCTGCGGCTCGCTGTTGCGGCTGATGTAGCCTACTTCTACTGCTTCACGCTGCTACAGCTGCTGCTTGCTGCCACTGCTACTCGTTGCTACTGCGCGCTGCTGCTGCTGCGAGCTGCTGCTGCGGGCTACTGCTGCTACGAGCTACTGTTGCGGGCTGCTGCTGTTGCGAGCTACTGCTACGGGCTGCTGCTGCTGCGGGCTGCTGCGAGCTGCTGCTTCTGCCTGCTGTTGTTGTTGTACGCAGCTGCTGCTGGCTGCTGCTGCCACTGGTCGCTGCCGTTGCTTGTGGTTGCCGCTACTGTAGACTACTGCTGCTACGTGCTCGTGCCAATCACTGCACCTGGGTGACCTTGCAGCGTGCGTCGTCGCTCGCAGGTGTTGGACGCGGTGTGTTGCTCACCTCCTCGCGTTACGCGTGGGGGTCAGTGCTGCCGAAAAAATTTCGGTAGCATTTCCCCTGGCCCAGTGGCCGTGGGAAAAAATATGACGCCGCCACCAGGCGGGTCAATGCTGCCGGAAAAAATCCGGCAGCATTTCCCCTGCACTGGCGCGTATGGGGGTCCGCCGGCGTTGTCTGGCACCTGTACGCCAGTCTTCTGTTGCTGCTGCTACGCTCTGGCTCTGATACCAAGCTGGAAAACCTAGGCAGCAGGTTGGGGCAGCATGCGTT
>SZWC01001788.1:182515-208690 GCA_023375785.1 Penium margaritaceum | reverse complement strand
AGCAGCAGACTGAGGGGGTAGCAGACTTAAGTAACGAGTGTGGAAGCCCGCACGCTGCATCAACAACGCATGCTGCCCCAACCTGCTGCCTAGGTTTTCCAGCTTGGTATCAGAGCCAGAGCGTAGCAGCAGCAACAGAAGACTGGCGTACAGGTGCCAGACAACGCCGGCGGACCCCCATACGCGCCAGTGCAGGGGAAATGCTGCCGGATTTTTTCCGGCAGCATTGACCCGCCTGGTAGCGGCATCAGATTTTTTCCCTCGGCCACTGGGGCAGGGGAATTGCTGCCGAAATTTTTTCGGCAGCGCTGATCCCCACGCGTGACGCAAGGAGGTGAGCGGCAGGCTGCGTCCGACACCTGCGGGCGACGACGCACACTGCAACGTCATCCAGGTGTAGTGCTTGGCACCAGCACGCAGCAGCAGCAGTCTGCAGCAGCGGCAGTCGCAGGCAACGGCAACGAGAAGTGGCAGCAGCAGCCAGCAGCAGTAGCAGGTAGAAGCAGTAGCTCGTAGTAGCCTGCAGCAGTAGCACCCCGCAGCAGTAGCTCACAACAACACTAGCCCGCAGCACCAGCCCACAGTAGCAGTCCGCAGTAGCAGTGAGCCATAGCGGCAACAAGTAGCAGCTGTAGTAGCGTGTAGAAGCAGTAGCAGCAACAGTAGGCTGCAGCAGCCGCAGCAGCGAGCCACAACAGCAGCCAGTTACAGCGAGAGCAACAGCGAGCAGCTGCTGGTAGCAGCCAGGAGCGGCTGTTGCTGCTCGTTGCCCGCAGCGAGCGAGCAGCGAGCAGCAGCCTGCTGCTGCCAGCGAGCAGCAGCTTGATGCCAGCGAGCAGCAAGCTGCTCGCAGCTAACAGCGGGCAGCTGACCTCTGTGACAGACGAGAGGAGAAAAAAAATGCAAGAGAAAAAAATCCCCCATCCCACCAGCTTCGGTGCTGCGGCTACATCAGCTGCCTTTGCTACCGTAGTAGCCACAGCACCCGCAGCAGCAACAGTTGCTGCTACAACTGTAGCCGCAGCAGCAGCAGCAACAGCCGTAGTAGCAGCAGTAGTTGCAACAGCGGCAACAGTAGTAGCTGCAGTAGTAGCAGCAGCAGCAGTAGTACCAACAGTAGCAGTAGCAGCAGCAGCAGTAGCAGCAGCTCCAGCAGCAACACCAGTTGCAGCAGCGGCCCCAACAACCGCCACTGCTGATGTCAGCATCCCACTGCTGACGTCACTGTTGACATCATTAACTCACAAAAAACATAAAAAGGGGACAAGGGAAGGGGGAAGTAAACCTAAGGGTGTGCAGGACATCCACCGCCTTAGATGATGTCATTGCTGACGTCAACACCACACAAGAAAAAACAAAGGGGCATCACACCATGGCTGGAAGCCCCACTGGGGAGGGGTCCTCCTCTGTTGGGGAGAACCCCCACCCCCCCTTTCTTGTAGCGGCTCCAGCAGCAGCAGCAGCAGCAGCATTAGCAACAGCAGCAGCAGCAACAACAGCAGCAGCAGCAGCAGCAGTAGCAGCAGCAGCAGCAGCAGAAGCAGCAGCAGCAGCAGCAGAAGTAGCAGCAGCAGAAGCAGCAGCAGTAGCAGCAGCACCACCACCACCACCAGCAGCAGCAGCAGTAGCAGTAGGAGCAGAAGGAGCAACAGAAGCAGCAGGAGCAGTAGTTGCAGCAGCAGTAGCAGCAATAGCACAAGCAGCAGGAGCAGCAGCAGCAGCAGCAGTAGCAGCAGTGCAACCCTCTGGCATCGTTGGCGACAGCCCTGACCCCCTCACTACTCTTCAGCAACAGCCTGCCGCCTTGACGCAGTAGCTTACGGCACTGCAGCCATTGATCTCTCTGACTGGCACCAGTGTGCCGCCATCCTTCATCCCTCCAGGGCATGCCAGCCTAGCTGTGTCTGCTGCCACGCACTGCCTGGCGCAGCAGCAGACTCAGCGCCAGCGGCAGACAGTGACCTCCATCCTTGGCCCCACTCTGGATGTCGGCCGCAGGCAAAAGGACTTTGAGACGCCGCCGCAGCCGCTTTAGGCCGGCGAGCAGTTCCGGAGCAGGGAGATCAATTTCCGGTTGTGTACGCAGGGTGAGGGCGTGTGGGCATACTACACCCTGCCATACGACGCCACCCTGGCCGACCAGTTATATGACGCTGGTTGTGCCGTCCGCGCTCTAGTCCCTGTCGCTCCTCCGGCTTCCCGCCTCGCCCTCGAGCCCTTCTTAGGCGACTTCACCGCTGGCACCACACACCAGACCCTACAACCGAGTGGCATATCCTCACTTGTCCCCATCGCCTTTCTAGCGAGGCTGAGACCAGCCGCCTGCTGCGGGAGTTCAACTCCCTACACATGGGGGAGACCGAGACGGTCACCTCCTACAGGCAGCGGGCGGAGGACATCCTTTTCGCCTCAGGACCTCTGCCCCATCCCCTCTGGCTGCACTCCTCACCATCAAGCGCGATGCCACTGACGCGTACGCGGACAACGTCCTCTCCACCATGGCGGCCCAGGGCACCCTCATGCCCTGGGCATACGAGCTCTTCCTCCGGATTGAGGAAGCTCGTCTGGAGTCCTGCCTCTAGCGCACGGAGGCTCTCGCTTCCCTTGTCGTCGCCTCCGTGGCCGGCGCCTCTCCTGTCGCAGCTACCTCATCGTCGTCGGGGAAGAAGAAGCGTCGGAACAAGAAAAGCAAGGGTCAGCAACAGCAGCAGCAGTGACCGTCGACCGGGTCCAGCGGTGGAGGCTCGGTCTGCTACAACTATGGATAGCCCGGGCACGGGTGGTACACGTGCCCTCTACCAACATACAAGGCGTGCGTCATAGCCACCATGCGTCTCCAGCGGGAGCGCCGTCTCGCCTCTGCGGCCGTAGCTGTCGCTGACTCTGACACTTCGGCCTCATCCAACAGCTCCACCACTCTAGTTGCTTTGCCAGTCAAGCCGACACCAGGGCCGCAGCAGTCGGCACCGGCACAGTCCTCCTTCTACCCGGGCTCCGGCGCCATTACCTCACACTCCGTCTACACTCCCGGGTCGTCCTCCCGTGAGCGTCAGTTGGAGCAGTTCATCACGCTCCAGCTCGGCCTGCCTCGCCCTCCTCCCCAGGGAAGTGCGAGTTGCATCACTTCCTGCTCTCCTGCCCAGCCCTGCATGACTGAGACTGAGCTACGGTCGTGTCCCGTTTCCTCATCTGTCTCGTTGTCTCCCATGGCCTCCGCTACCCCTTCCCATGACGACGTTGCATGGCTTGACGATTGGCAGTCTCGGTTCGCGTCTCCTTCCACCGCGTCCGCGTCCCTTGTTTGCTGCCATGTGACTGTTAGCAATCTGGTGATCCCGGTCCAGGACCCTGCCGAGACCTGATCATCGACTCCGGGGCCACGCATCACATGACGGCCTCTTATGAGGCCTTTAGTATGCTCGGTCCTGTTGGCGATGTCTCCGGTGTCCGGACAGGCTCCGGACAGGTGTTGCATGTCCGTGGTGTTGGCATCGTTCGTTTCCGTGGTCCTTCCGGTGACGTCTTTCTGACCGATGTCATTTTCGTCCCTAGTCTCGAGCTCAGCATCCTGTCCATCACTGCCCTTTACCGCATGAGCATGGACGTTGTGCACTCGCGTGGTATTGACACTGTGTCGCTGTGTCCATCTGGTCTTGTCGTACTGCACGCCACCGCCCATGGCAACCTGTGGCATGTACCTTGCCTCTCCTCCTCTCCTTCCATCTCCTCACCGTCGGTCGCCACAGGCCATGTGTTTGTCACTAGTACGCTTTCTCCTCAGCACATTCGCCTCTTGCATTGCCGCCTCTGCCACGTCCACTCTGCCGCCGTAGACAGCATGCTCCGCACCCAGCCGGCAAAAGGCCTTGACCTGGAGACTTTCCCCCTCCCGTGCCCCACTGAGTGCATTGATTGCGCTCAGGGGAAAATGCACCGGTCCACATACCCTTTGTCTTCCTCCTGTGCGTCCGCCCCTCTCGACCTTGTCCATTCCGATGTCATAGGCCCTCTCCGCATCGAGTCCGTCGGCGAGCACGGCCGCTAGGTCCTCACACTCACTGACGACTATTCTCGCTACCGCTGGGTCTTCTGCCTTCGGCAGAAGAGCGCTGTCGCCTGAGACATCACAGACTGGCTTGTCCTTGCGGAGCGCGAGCATGGCCTCTCTCTTCGCCGCTTTCGCTCCGATCGCGGTGGTGAGTACATGGGTGAGGTCACGACCTTTCTCGCCTCCCGCAGGATCCACCATGAGACATCCACGCCCTACACGCCCGCCCAGAACTGTGTCTCCAAAAGGTGGAACCGTACCATGGCCGACGCCGTCCGCACCATATGGGTCGAGTCCGTTCTCTCTGATGGCTTCTATTTTGAAGCCATGGCCTACATGACTTGGGTCTGGAACTGGATTCCACACGGTCCCCTTCCTCGCCAGTCCACGCCGTACCAGCATTGGTGCGGTCAGCGAGCTGACCTCCGCCCGGCTCGCGTCTGGGGCTGCGTGGCCATTGTGTGGCTGCCCGCCTCGCAGCAGGGCTGCACGCTCACCCCCCGCGGACGTCCTTGCACCTTCCTCGGTGTCTCTCGTCAGTCCAAGGCCTGGCGCTTCTGGGATCCCTCCCGTCACTGCATCGTCGAGTCCCTCGATGCCCTCTTCTTCGAGGACCTGTTTCTCCGTGACCTCATTCACCCCGGCTCGCCCATGTCTATCCCATCGCGTAGGGGAGTGGTGATGAGAAAAACGTTACGAATCTAATGGGACAAACGTCACTTCATTTGGTTAAGCGTGGAGCAAGCTAGCTCCAAAAACCCTAGGGCGGCTAGCAGTTTTTACTACAAGTACACGAGTAACAAGGTGTACCCTTGTTACGGGTGAGACTCGCTAGTCGAGTCTCACCCATCGGCCAGCGAGCGAAGCTCGCTGGCGCTCGACCGGGTGCGAGGGCGAACTCGCCCTGTGTCCATAAAATAGGTGCGAAATCACCTACAAAGTCACTGTGTCGGCCTGCCTAGGCCAGAAGTTAGCAAGCCTAATGTACAAAACATGCAAGTCAAGGTCTAATCTAGGTCTCGCAGCACAGCGACCACAATATGTCACATGGTTCGCAAGGACACAACTAGGTTTTCCAGTGGGGAACAGGCAAGGGTCGACGGCCGGCAGAGTGCGGGAGACAAGAGAGTGGCGCCGCCACTTCCTGAGCTTGGCGAGCGCGTGTCTCCGCGATCAACGTGGATCCCCACCGACCGTCGAATCCTCATGCACTGCACACCTGAGGACACATACGCACGAATATACACAGAGGGTTATCACGCCCCCTTGGCCGAGGGTGTGGTATGCAAGCAGCCGAGCAGATGGAGCTGAGAGTAGAGGGAGGAGGATAGAAGGGCCTTTGTGAGAAAGTCTGCAAGTTGCTCAGTTCCGGACACCGCACATACGTGGACAACACCTGCTTCCACTACTTCTCGGACAAAGTGATGCTTATCCCCTATGTGCTTGGTGCGTGGGTGCAAGACTCCGTTATTTTCCGTGATGCGACGTGCAACAGAGCTATCACTGTACAGTGGTACAGGCCCCCCAATCATGCCCAGCTCCCCCAACAACCGTCGCAACGAAGTTGCTTCGCACGCAGCTTCTCCAAAGGCCATGCATTCTGCTTCAGCCACACTGCGTGCCACGCATGACTGTTTGGCACTGCGCCATGACACAGTGGTATCCCATAGACGAAAGACATACCCCCCCCGACTGCGTGCATTTCTGTCTCGAGCATAGTCACTGTCACAATAACCATCGAGCAAGGGACCAATACCAGGGGAGAAGACGAGGCCCATGGATGCAGTGTCAAACACATAACGCAGAAGCTTTAGCAAAGCCTTTTGATGCGCACTGCATGGTTGCTGGCTGAATTGGGCGAGAGTGTTCACTGCACATGCAATGTCTGGACGAGTGGTGGAGGAAAGGTAGGTGAGGCTTCCAGTGATCTGTCTGTACAGTGTGGGATCTGTGTCAGGTCCGTATTCAGTGGTGTGAGGGTCAAGGAGGTGTCCGTATACGTCTGGACTCATCGGTGAATTTGTGTGGGGAGATGTTGCACGAGGTGAGAGAACCGGTCTGTCAAATGTGCTATGAACCGTCCTTGGTGAAGTGTCAGTGTGCGTGCCGCTCTGTTGCGCGTGATGGTCATGCATAGGAAGTTGTGTGCCTCTCCTAGGTCAGTTATGTGGTAGTGTGCACTGTGCAGTGAGCAGTGCTTCTGTCTCTTGGACAAGGGGAAGAGAGGGTGAAAGAATCAGTAAGTCATCCACATACACCAGAAGAGCAACTGGAATGCCGTTCACCCAGCGGATGAACAGAGAGGGGTCAGACAGACTTTGCAAGAGCGCTCCAAGTTCCAGTGTTAGACTGATTTCCTTATTCCAACACCGTGGTGCCTGTTTCAGCCCGTACAGTGCCTTTAGCAGAAGCCACAGTCTGTCTGTCCCGTCTGTGAATCCTGGTGGTTGTTTCACATAAATCTCCTCTTCCAGTGGTCCGTTCAGAAAAGCATTCTTGACATCCATTTGGTGTATTTCCCAATCCTTGTGTGCTGCAACCCCTAGCAGCACACGACCTGACGTGTACTTGCCCACTGGGGCGTAGGTGTCCGTAAAGTCTTGCCCCGGTATCTGGTGGAAACCCTTGGCCACCAGTCGAGCCTTATACTTCTCAAGCAGGCCCTGTACATTCCTTTTGACTTTGAACACCCACTTCAAGTCGATGGCTTTACGTCTAGGGGGAAGAGACACCAGCTGATATACTTCATGCTCAAGAAGAGGGTTCAGCTCGTTGATCATAGCCTGTTCCCATTCTGTTGCGTCCGAGCGCCCCCTTGCCTCTTCGACGGTGAGAGGCTCTGTGTGGATAGCCACAGGCTGTGTGGGGCCAGTTGTGTGGTAGAACTTTTGTAGTCCACCCTGGCCACGTTCCGTTGCGAGCGACGGACTGGATCAGGCTGAGCACGATTGTTTTGTAGTGGGGTTAGGCCAGGTGGGGACCCTGATGAGTCTGCACTGGTGCTTGCAAGATCAGTCGGGGTAAGTAAGTCAGTAGGGACCGGTATGACCTGGCCCGTGACCTTGTGCTCTCTGGACGGTGGTGTAACCTTTGGTTGTGTGGTGGGAACAAAAATGGGTACACTGACATATTCAGGGTATCGTTCGGGGACGGTGAGCAGTGGTGCATGCTTGAGTCCCTTGAACGCCTTGTACGGCATGTGTTCTAGGAAGGACGCATCCCGACTCTCAACGAACATGTGCTGCACAGGGTCCCAAAACCTCCATGCCTTCGAGGCATGAGAGACTCTGACAAAGACACACCACCTACCTTGTGGAATCAACTTGTGGCTGCGTTGTGGATCTGCAAACCACACACAAGCCATTGTGCCCCACACCCGTGCAGGGCGTAAATCTGCCTTCTGCTTGAACTATCTCTCCCAAGGAGTGATGGTTTTGGGTAGTGGTCCTTGGGGTATCCTGTTCCATACACAGGTAATGTACTTGACTGCTTCCTCCCAGAAACCAAACTTCAGACCAGACTCAGTCAGTAGGGTGCGCAGAGCATCGCCTAATGTTCTATGCCATCTCTCTGCCACCCCATTTTGTTGAGGTGTGTAGGGTGCAGTAGTTTGATGGACAATGCCTCTGGTTTTTAGGTCTGTTTCGAGTGGACCTAGGAATTCCCCACCCTTGTCTGTACGAAGGATGCGTAGAGAGCATCCAGTCTGTCGCTCAGCAAGGGGAATCCATTCCATGATTGCCCGTTGTGCATCCGCTTTGGTTTTGAGCAAGAAAGCCCAGCGGGAACGGCTGTAATCCTCTGTCAGTGTCAAAACATACAGTGACGCATACTGAACTGAGGGGACCAGCATAGGTCCGGTCAAGTCGGCATGCACCAACTCAAGCGGTGCCTCACTGACATGCTGTGATGAAGGACAGCTCTGTCGGTGCGCCTTTCCTTCCTGACAGTTCAGACAAGCAGATGCTTTTAGACCGTGAGGACAATCGTCAGGGTTCAGGCCATGTGCGGGTTGGTGTTTCAACAGATCGGTGACCAGTTTGGTGTTGATGTGGGCTAGTCTTCGGTGGATGAGCTCAGTGTGTTTTGGATCTGTTTTAGTCATGATGTGGGTCTGTGCACGGATGGAAGGCGTTGCAAGGGCCCATCAGCCAGCAGTGCACCATGCGCATCAAACAACATGCATTTTTCTGCTTGTGTCAGTGTTGACATGCCCAATTGGCGATCCAACTGCCCCCCTGACAACAGGTTTACCTTCAGTCGAGGGACATACAAAACCCCAGTCAGCCACATGACCCCCCCCCCGGTGCTTGCAGTGTGACAGTCCCAATGCCTTCAGCCCTCAGCACCTCTCCAGAGCCCGTCCGCACACCCTCCACATCATGCGTTGCATACAGTGACACGAACAACTGACGATGAGGTGACATGTGATGTGACGCTGCAGTGTCAAACAACCACTTGTGCATGGGCAAGATGTGCGATGTGGTGATGTGCGTGTGCCCAAGGCGCGGACCTGGTTGGGAGGTTGCAGTGGTCTCTGGTGGGAAGGTGGTGAGAGTAGCCTCCTGCACGTCAGAAGTGTGCGAGGTCACCATGTCGTCATACACGCGTTGGGCCCACATTGGAACCGGCACGGGAGTTGTTGCAAACGGTGGCACGTAGTGCGCAGGCAGTCCATAGGGTCCAGGCTGTGGGGGCATCTGCTGCAGCAGCTATGGCTGAAGCTGAAGCTGATGTTGGGGCGGCAGTCCAAAAGTGGCTGCCGCTACAGGGTGATAGGGATGCAGCCCAGATGGCCCATGTCCACCAAAGTGCTGCATCGCGGGAAACTGCTGCAGTGGCTGATGCTGCTGCTGTACCTGTCTGTGCTGCTGTTGTGTCTGCCTCTGTTGCGGCTGTGTCTGCTGTTGCTGCTGCTATCTCTCCATCATCTGTCGCTGGAGGAAAGGGCACCTGCACCAGAAGTACCCAGTCTGGTTGCAGTAGCTGCACCTTTGACCCCCATGACCGCGACCACTGCCACCAGACCAGCCACGACCCCCACTGGAGGATCCTCCCAGTGAGGTGAAGGAGGTCTGGGTTGCTGCAGCTATAGCAGAGGAGGAGCCCTGGTGTGCATATGCTGTCGATGGCGCAGCTGTCATGTCACGTGCCTCGCCCTTCAGAATGTCTTCGTAGTTGCGTAGCTCTTCGAAGACAGAGGCGAGGTCGATGAGCTCAATCTCACCAACTGGATGGCGACGCAGTAGGTCATGCTTGAACTCCTTGTACTGCTCACCGAGATGGAGCAACACCACGTCCAGCCACTCAAGCATAGAGCACGAGGCACCCAGACCCAACAGTCGACGACGAATGTCCATGGCTTCATCCCAATACTCAGCAACTGGCACACCTGGTTTAGGGTACAGATTGCGAAGGCGATCTCTGAGCGTCACTACAAGGGTCATGCCCTGCTCTTCTTGACGCGTGGAAAGATGATGCCAAGCTTCGTGTGGGCGTGCTGCACCACTGCGTGGATCTCAGGGATCCTCACCCCTGCCGCCAAAGTGGAAATGGCGCAGGGCGTAGGCTTGCGGATCGGGTAGTGCACGTGTTAATGCGTTGAATGCTCGCAGTAGCATAAGATCCGTTGTTGTGTCTGGAGGTGGGCGGATGTAGAGTTCCTCCAACCCATGTTCTGCCGTCCAGGACAGAAAAATGTCCCGCCATGCAAGATAGTCCCTCGTCCCCAGCTGCGGCGGTGAGAGTTCCTTCTGGCCCAGTCCCAGATGCGCCATGGCGGCAGCGGTAAGAGTGACGTTAGGGACGTTGCCCCAGCCGTCGCTACCTCCGGGATTGCCGGCTCTGCCGGCACCTCCATTTGTTCAAGCTACCTCACTCATGGTGCTTGGGAGATGATTCCTGTCGTCTGCCTAGCCACAACTAGTGCTAGGGAGGCCCAAGGAAATTTCGGCAGCAATTCGCCGGACCCACTTTGGGCCCAGTTTTCTGCCGAGAGCCCAAGGTTCTATAAGGAAGCCTCCAAAAACGTCCTGGGATCCTGCAAGAACGACCCCGCCCCCCCAGACCCTTTGCCCACCCCTGGAGTCGCGAATTGGGCACCTTGGGAAGGTCCTTGGAGAGGCGTGGGACCTCCCTTCGTCGGTGGTGCTCAGTCCCAAGCTTCCGCCGCATGCGTGAGGCCTTGCTAGGACTCGCCCGCTCCCTTACGCCCAGTTCGACGCCTTAGAGAGCCTCCGTCGACCTGCTATTGCCCGCCGACCCTAGGTGACGTGGCGTCCAAGTGGCGGCCGCCCCCTTCTTCAGCTCCTACGGCCGGGTAGCGTACCTTTCATGCCCAAAAGATAGCTCTGATACCATGAGAAAAACGTTACAAATCTAGTGGGACAAACGGCACTTCATTTGGTTAAGCGTGGAGCAAGCTAGCTCCAAAAACCCTAGGGCGGCTAGCAGTTTTTACTACAAGTACACGAGTAACAAGGTGTACCCTTGTTACGGGTGAGACTCGCTAGTCGAGTCTCACCCGTCGGCCAGCGAGCAAAGCTCGCTGGCGCTCGACGGGGTACGAGGGTGAACTCGCCCTGTGTCCATGAAATAGGTGCGAAGTCACCTACGAAGTCACTGTGTCGGCCTGCCTAGGCCAAAAGTTAGCAAGCCTAATGTAGACCTACAAAACATGCAAGTCAAGGTCTAATCTAGGTCTCGCAGCACAGCGACCACAATATGTCACATGGTTCGCGAGGACACAACTAGGTTTTCCAGCGGGGAACCGGCAAGGGTCGACGGCCGGCGGAGTGCGGGAGACAAGAGAGTGGCGTAGCCACTTCCTGAGCTTGGCGAGCGTGTGTCTCCGCGATCAATGTGGATCCCCACCAACCGTCGAATCCTCATGCACTTCACACCCGAGGACACATACGCACGAATAGACACAGAGGGTTATCAGGTGATTCCATCCTTCGTCCTGCCGCATCCGGGTGACACATTCCTTAGTCCCTCTGATCCGGCAGCCCCAGTCACGTCCACTGGTCCCTCCGAGCCGTTAGCCCCAGTCGCATCTGCTGGTCCCTTCGGGCCGGCAGCCCCAGTTGTGTCCACTGGTCCCTCTGAGCCGGCAGCCCCAGTCACCTCTGCTGGTCCCTCCGGACCAGCAGCCCCAGTAGCGTCCGCTGGTACCTGCGGGCCGACAGTCCCAGTCGTGTACACTGGTCCCTCTGAGTCGGCAGCCCAAGTCGCTTCCGCTGGTCTCTGCGGGCCAGCAGCCCCAATCTCGTCTGCTGGTCCCTCCGGGCCGGCAGCCCAGTCTTGTCCACTAGTCCCTCTGAGCCGACAGCCCCAGTCGCCTCTGTTGGTCCCTCAGGACCAGCAGTCCTAGTCGTGTCCGCAGGTCCCTCCGGGACGGCAGCCCCGGTCGTGTACACAGGTCCCTCTGAGCCGGCAGCCCCAGTCGCGTCCGCTGGTCCCGACGGACCGGCAGCCCCAGTTGCATCCGCTGGCCCCTCCAGGCTAGCAGCTCTAGTCGTGCTCTCTAGCCCCTCCAGGCCAGCAGCCCCGGTTGCATCTGCCGGCCCTTCCGGGCCAGCAACCCTGTCTGCCTCCGTTGGCCCGTCGGACTCAGTGCCATCGCCTGCCTTGCCACGCTACACACGTGGCCCAGGCGACAGCCTCCGACCCAGACCTTCGGTGAGCGCGTAGACCGTCGCACCGCGCTCCGTGGCGCCTCGATCCCCTGTGGCCCCACGTGTCTCCTCCACTCCCACGGTCGTGAGTGGGGACCCTGGCACCAAGGCCCTCGGCTTGACCACCTCGGCCATCATTGCAGACCTTCACCCGGACTCCATACTGGGCTACGTCATGCTTCATCACAAGCATGGACACGCTGTCCTGGCTGCACTCGCGCACATCCCACCTGGGGCTCGAGATGCACACGCTCTCTCAGTCCGCTCCACAGCACGCCCGGAGGACCCAGCCACCGTGCGCGAGGCACGAGCCTCTCCTGAGGCCGTACACTGGGACGCTGCCTGCGTCGATGAGCTCGTTGTTATCTGACAGCACCATGTGTACGACCTCGTCGACCTTCCTCCAGGTCGGAAGGCCATCGTTGCCAAGACGGTTTTTCGACGCAAGTGGAAGCCCGACGGGTCCTTGGACAAGTACAAGGCCCGCCTTACAGCCAAGGCATTTGCCCAGATTCCTGGGGCCGACTACGACCAGATCTTTGCTCCATTTGGCCGGTTCTCCACTAGCCAGGCGCCCTTCAGCCTGGTCGCCCAGCATGGGTGGGAGCTGCATCGGATGGATGTGAGCAACGCCATTCTCCATGGTTCACTGGAGGGTGAGGAGCTCTATATGGTGTAGTCCCGAGGCTTCGACGATAACACTGGGAGAGTTTGACGACTGCGTAAGGCCCTGTATGGCCTGAAGTAGTCGCCTCGGTGCTGGAACCAAGAAATCAATAGCATGCTCCTTCCTGGCGGGCTCCAGCGTAGCACCGCTGACCCCACACTGTTTGTCAGTCCGCGAGGCCAGACTTTCGCCGCTGTTCTGGTTTACGTTGACGATCTCCTCATTGCGTCGCCCGACACGGCTGCCATCCAGCGTGTCAAGGACTTGCTGCACGCCACCTGCCAGATGAAGGATCTCGGATCTGCCAGAGTCTTCCTGGGCATGGAGCTCGAGCATGATCGCTCCCAGGACGTCCTGCACATCCACCAGACCGCCTATGTGCAGTCGCTGTCCACCCGCTTTGCGGAGGACCTGCCACTCGTGCGGAGCGCATCCTCACCCATGTCACACGATGGTCAGGTAAAGCTGAAGAGACCTGACCTAGCTGTTGTGGGGGAGCCAGTTGACGTGACCACGTACCTGCGAGTCATCGGGTCACTGATGAACCTGGCAACGACGACGCGCCCAGACATCGCGTTCGCCGTCAACCTCCTGGCCCAGTTTTATCAGGAGCCGCGTCACCTCCACTACAAGGCCGCAATCAGAGTACTGCGCTATGTCGTCTCGACTCCGCATCGAGGTCTCATGTTCCGCAGTCAGCCGTCTGTTGTCGCGGTGGGCTACACCGACAGTGACTGGGTCGGCAGTCCGGACAGTAAGAGTCGCACAGTCTGGATCTTTCTGATTGGTGGCACAGCTGTGTCCTGGCGTAGTGGCAAGTAGGGGTGCATTGCACACAGCACTGATGAGGCTGAGTACATTGCTCTTGGCTTAGACGCATGTGAGAGTGTGTGGTTGCGTCGTCTGTTGTCCGAGTTGCGTCAGTCTGTCGCATCCATCACGTTGCATTGTGACAATGAGAGTGCCATGGCCATCGCCGACAATGATGGCGTGCATCACACACGGACAAAGTACATCAACGTTGAGTATCACTATGTGCGGTCATTGTTGCATGACGGCAGCATCGGCATCGTGTGGGTTGAGATAGCACGGCAGTTGGCTGACTTCTTGACCAAGGCACTGAAGCACGACTGGTTCATGAAGGCTGTGAGTTAAGTCGGCATGCGTTCGTGAGTGACTCTCTCTGTCCCTGCTTGCGTTTCTGCTTGGCCTGTGGGAGTCTGGTCGTTGAGTGTGTCTCTGCCCCGCCGGTGAGTCATGGGGGAGTGTTGGTTTTCGTGCATCTCTCATTGTACTCTGTTGTGTCCTCTCGGCTTGTGTACATTGGCGTGCAGATGACTGACGGCGAGACTTGACGCCGTTGGAGTGCCGCTTGGTGGAGCCGACGCACGCTGAGGCCCACTCACCCTTCGCTGGAGCCTCCTCCCTCTGGCGATGTGCTCAGCTCCATCGACAGGCCTCCTCGGTGGTCGGGCCGCCGGCAGTCACTGCCACTGAAGATGCTGTCTGCATGCACCTAGCATTGTGTCTGGCTGTGGCATTGCGTCTACAGCATCATGCGGTGCCTAGGGTCCATGTCTCCTGCTGTATGGTCGTGGTTGGCATCGTTGACTGTCGTAAGCACTACCTGGGTTTGGACAGCCATAACTCTTTGGTGTTGTTTTTCTAGCTGATTCTGACCGCACGACTGTGTTTGCAGCGTTGGTATTATGGTATGGTCCAGTTTTCAGGCAAAACGGACGATGCCCGGATTTTGGGCTGTCGGGCGTCTGGCAGGGCTCACTGAGAAAACCCTGGCTGCCAGAAAATATATCTAGGACTATTTTCTGATCGGCTGGTTAGCTGAGTAACAAGTTCTACACTAGTGGGGTGGAGCTAGAACTTGGAGGGGTCTCCCATTGTTGCTCATTCTTCATTCCTAATCAGTCACTTTCAGTTTTTAGCTGCTTTCTGGCGCAAACACTAGTGCGCGCGTTTCTGAGTAACAAACCCCAAGCTTCCAGACTTAGACTCTAGAGCAGCAGAGTGAGGGGGTAGCAGACTTAAGCAACGAGCGTGGAAGCCCGCACGCTGCATCAACAACGCCTCTGCCCCAACCTGTTGCCTAGGTTTTCTAGCTGACCACCCCACACACATGAGGCCTCAAGAGGATGAGAAAAACAGAGAAGACACACAGAATCACTCAACCCGGGCCGTGGGGATAGATGAGACCAACTGCGTGAACAACACTTTTGAAAACATTGCAACTGAGTGCTTTGATGAGGAAGTCTGCTCTCTAGGAACGGGTGTCCACCCATGCATCCTGGACAACGCCAGCGGCAATGCACTCACGTACAAAATAATGCTCCACATTGATGTGCTTGGTGCGGGAGTGATGCATGCCACTATTTTCGTCAATGGCCTTGGTGCTTTGATTGTCACAATGCAGAGTGATGCAATGGATGGGGACACGCAATTGTTGCAGGAGACGACATAGCCAGACAGCCTCACACGCGCCTGCGCCAAGAGCAACATACTCAGCCTGAGCCATGCTACGGGCAACACACCCTTGTTTGCCGCTTTTCCATGAGACAGCAGTTCCACCAACCATGAAGATGTATCCTGTTCGGCTGCGTGCATCAGAATCGTGAGCCCAGTCACTGTCACTTAAGCCATCAACCACAAGAGAGGGTTGTGCACAAAAGTAGAGACCGACACGTGGAGTGGAGAGTGCATAGCGGACGACCCACAGAGCGGCCTCCAGATGCGGCTCACGTGGGTATTGAGAGAACTGTGACAGGAAGTTGACGGCAAATGCCACATCAGCACGCGTGGTGGTGGCGAGGTACATGAGTGAGCCAATGACTCGAAGGTAGTCAGTCACATCCACTGTCTCTCCCAGCTTTGAGAGGTCCGAGGATTTCAGTAGTGACTGTCCTGCGAAAGTCATGGGTGTAGAGACGGTGGGAATGGCAATGAGAAGTGGACGGAAGCGCTCCCCCAGACTGCGGACGTACGCAGCCTGGTGCACGTGCAGAGTACGGCGTGCTCGGTTTCGCCCGAGCTCCATGCCCAAGAAGACACGGGCCGGACCCAAATCTTTCATCTTGTAGGCTGCCTGTAGAAGTGACTTAGCAGCAGAGACCGCGGACGTGTCAGGAGATGCAATGAGAAGATCATCAACATATACCAAAATGGCAACCAACGGCTTGTAGGGAGGGTTAAGAAACAGAGCAGGGTCCACAGGGCTCCTCCTAAAGCCTCCTTTCTCCAGGGCTGCTGTGATCTCTTGGTTCCAGCAGCGTGGGGACTTCTTGAGCCTGTAGAGGGCCTTGCACAGCCGCCACACACGGTTTGTCCCATCCGAGAAACCGAGCGGCTGCACCATGTAAATCTCCTCATCCAACTTGCCATGCAAGAAGGCAATGTTGACATCCATCTGCTCTAGTTCCCAGTCATGCTGAGTGACTAGGCCAAGCAACGCCCTGGCAGTGGTGTAACGACCAACTGGTGCGAACGTCTCGTCAAAGTCCAGGCCAGGAATCTGTGAGAACCCTTTCGCCGTGAGTCACGCGTTGTACTGCTCTACAGTGTTGTCTGGATTGAGTTTGTGACGATACACCCACTTGGCCGCGACAGCTTTGCGGCCTGGGGGTAGATCCACCACCTCATATACACTGTGCTCTGACAGTGCATCAAGCTTAGCCTTCATGGCCTGGTCCCATAGAGGGGAGTCAGTGGCTGCACACGCTGCCTGCACAGTCAAGGGTTCAGGTGGAAGAGGAGAGAGACCAACAGTAGCGAAGCACGAAGCAACATACCCAGCGATGGACGACGAGAGGGCGGAGTGAAACTCTTGTTCAACCAGAGAGTAGCCAAGGGCAGTGCTGGGGTTAACGACAGAGACAGCGGCTGACAAGCCAGAGGTCACAAGACCAAGTGCACAAAGAACAGGGTCACCAGGGACAACAGGGTGAGACTGGGAGGGGAGGGCACGGAGACGACCTCCACGTGTGTAGGGTGAGACAGGGGGAACGGACCGTGCAGGAGTGGGTTGCTCTGGAGAGGAAGTAGGAGAGGCGGGGTGTGTAGTGATAGTAGGAGAGGCTGGTTGCATGGCAACGACTTGAGAGGCAGGATGCACAACAACGGAAGGAGAGGCTGTGTACGGGGCAACGGCAGGAGATGGAGAGGAGGCAGAGGGAACGGAAGGCGGAGGAGACGCTGGCGGCGAGACTTGTGTAGCGGAAGAAGGAACAGAAGAACCAAAGTGTGGAGAGACAGAGGACGAGGGAGGCTCCACCAGGGGGGCCGAAGGCTCAGAGCCGGGCAGAGAGGAAACCGATGGACGAACAGAGGGGAGAGAAGAGATCCCAGATGGGGAAGACATACCACCCCCACCCTGATAGGGCAGAGAGTGGGACCCAACGACGCGAGGTGCGTCACGCTCGAACAAGTGCTCGAAGAACAGGGCATCACGGGACTCAAATGACACGACTGAGCGAGGGATCCCAGAAGCGCCAGGCTTTGCAGAAGGGGGAGACACCAAGGAAGATACACAGGCGACCGCAGGAGGACAGTTTGCCATCCCGTTGGTCGACCGGGAGCCAAACAGAAGTAAGACTCTCCCAAACATGGGCAAGACGAGGGTCTGCGCGCTGACCCGTCCAACGCTCGAAAGGAGTGACCGTGTGGGGCAGAGGGCCATGAGGAACCCGGTTCCACACCCAAGTCCTGTAGGACATGGCCTCAAAGGCAAACAAGGGGGATTGACCGGAGGCGGAAAGGAGAGCGCGCACACCATCAGCAAGGGTGCAATTCCAGCGCTCAGACACACCATTTTGCTGGGGGGTGTAAGGAGCCGTGCATTCAAGGCGGACACCGCGAGACTCAAGGAAGCAAGAGGTGGAACGAAGAAACTCGCCTCCTCGGTCACTACAAAACACACGCAGGGAGCGAAGACACGCACGTTCAGCCTGGGGGAGCCACGCTTCAAGCATGTCAGTGACCTGACTTTTATGATGGAGAGCAAAGACCCAACAATACTGAGAGAAGTCATCAGTCAAACAGAGAACGTAGTGACCAAGACCACCAAGAAAGGCGTGGGGAAGAGGATCCAACACGTCAGCATGAACAAGGTCAATAGGCTGAGAGGAGCTAGACTTGGAGGTGGAGAATGGAGAGTGGTGCATCTTGCCAGTGGCACAGTCTAGACAACTTGAGGAGCAAGGACGGACAAAGGTGGCCTGGTCAAGGCCCACAACAGGCTGAAGGCGCAGGAGATGCTGGATGGCAGCGGTGTGAATGTGTCAAAGCCGACGATGCAAGAGGTCAACATGGGCAGGTGACAAGGAGGATGCGACATGAACAAGAGCAGAGGCAGCAGAAGACGATGGGAGGGACAGCGGCACGCGAAACAGGCGTTCACAGCGCACGCCACGCAGCACAACACGGCTAGACGAGGGGAAAAAGATCAAGGCAAGGTCGCGGCTAGACGGGAAGTCCATGCCCTGATTGTCAAGGGTGGTCACAGAGAGCAAGCTAACCTCAAGGCCAGGGACGTAGAGCACGTCGGGAAGATAGACGGTGCCACCAGGACCAACAAACTTAACGACACCAACTCCATGAACAGGAAGAAGTTGGCCGGAGCCAGTGCGAACAGAGCGAACGAGGTGTGGCACGAAGTCATGTGATGGGTGGCCCCATAATCAATAATCCAGAGGCCAGGGGCCGCACGCGTGGAAGGAAGAACAAGACAGACGGCAACAGTGCCACGAAGAGATAGAGACAAAGCTGCACCGAGACGAGTAGGGAATGTGTGAGAATGTCAGTCCTCAATCCAGCCACAAGCATCAGGCAGGCCCCCTTGCATGCGACCAGACGCCGTACCCCGGAGGGTGGTGTCAGACTCACAGACAGACACACGACACTGGCCACTCACACTCTCACCTCCCTGAGAGTGAAGGTGAAGAAGTTCCACGAGGCGCCATTCAAGGACATGCTCCTCGTCACGACAGTCAGAAGAGTGGTCAGAGGAGCGGTCTGAGGAGCGATCTGACATGTGGCCATCGTCGCGCGTCCAGGAAGGTACGGCGTAGTGGGAGGTCGGTAGCCCGTAGTAGGGAGGACCGCCTGGGGGCGGAATCCAACCCCAAGGACTAGGAGGTGAAGGAGATGGTTGAAGCGGGGCAGATGTGGAGGCAAGTGCGGAGGCTGAATAGGAAGAGGAAGGAGAGCCAGTTGTTACTGCTGCAGCTGCGGATGAGGGAGTGACGCCAGTGCGTGCCCAATGAGCACGCATAGAGGATGCCAGACGAGCATCATCACGTGGTACCGGACACTTGGACGCAGAGTGCTCGGTAGCGCCGCAGTTCCAGCAAGTGACGTAGGTGCTGGTGGTGGAGCCGGCGGAGGACCTACCACCCCGGCCACCCCCACGCCCTTTGCCACCACCACGGCCACCCCCACGGTTCGAGCCACAACCCCCACCGCAAGAAGCCGCCTGTGTGGAGTGAGCGACGGCGGGGGTGGCAGTGGCTGAGGAGGAGGGAGTTTTTGCTGCAGAAGAGGACGAGGTGGTGGTCACTGCAGCGAGCGCAGCACGATGCATGCGCTTATTTTACAAATTGTTCCACCAATCTGTAAGGCGAGAGGTAGTGAAGTCATAGAGAGGTCCAATCCCTGGGGGCGTGTCTATAGGGAGTGGCGCGAAGGCAAAGCGCTCAAGCTCTGCCTGAGAGACGTGTAAGTAAAGATCCGAGAGTTCAGGAATCAGCCCAGCAACAATGGACAAGCAGGCTGACAGAGGTCCAGGAGCGGCCTTGCCGAGGTCGCGCAGCAAGCGTAGGCTCCTATCCAAGTACTCGTCGGCCGTCTCATCAGCCCGCATTTGCAAAGTGTTAAACTGCACTGTAAGGGCACTCTAGGCTGCATGCCCAGTGACTGTCTTGCGATGGCGAATGAGGGAGTATGCGCCGATGGGATCGGCCAGTGTGCCTCGGATGGGGTCTGCATTGTACGTACCAATGTCATCAAGGAGAGTTTCCGGTCCAGCAGTGATGAGGGCGCAGACAGCACGAGCCGCCTCCGCCGGCTGCGGAACAAACTGTGCCTTAGGTGGGGAGTAGTATTCCCACAATAGTTCCCCTTGGGCCCACGCGCTGAAGCGCGTTTCCCAGGAGGTGAAAGTGAGTTTGGGTGTGAACTGTGGTGGTGGAGTCTCGAAGTCCTTGTGTCGTGCGGGTAGGAGTATCCGAGCTAAAGCAACTGCTGAGAGGGAGGGCGAAGAGGAATTGGGGACAAAACCACTGGGTAGTACGAAGGAGTCAGCAGATGCAGTTTCATCAGCAGGAAGGACAGCGGCAAGAGCAGCTACAGTCCGTAGACGCTCTATCACTAGGATTGCCACTGTGGCGGCTAACTCATGCTGTGCCTCGCTGTTCCTGTGCAGTTCATCCTCGGCCTTGCGTCGTGCCGCCTGTGCCTCACTAAGGGCGGCTTGAAGAGCCTCTATTGTTTCCTCTGGTCCTGGCATGGTGGTAGTGAGCAGGAAGAGAGAGGGAAATGACGTGTGAACGTGCAATGCAGGGTGCAGAGTGTAGAGGATGCTCACCGACCTGGTGGCGGGGCAGCAGGGCAAAGAGAGGCACCACCATCGCTGCGGCCGAGGAGAAGAGAACCACGATCCACCCTGCAACTGCCACGGTGAGGCAGAGGAGTCCAGTAACGGTGGCCCCAGCCATTGCTACTGATGCTGATGCAACCAAGACCCCTGTCGTAACATGTGGTGTGAGCTCCCGCGGAGCACCAGTAGGGGTTAGAACTGCAGATGCTGTAGAGGCGTAAATGGAGCCGACGACAGCTATAGTGGAGTCGGCAGCAGATGATGCGGCAGTGGCAATGGCGGCTGCAGCTGCAGTGATCTATGTGACAATGTTAGTAGCTTCAGCAGTAAGCAGTGTGAGAAGTTGTGTGTGCGTAGGCTTCGGCTGCATGGCCCACTGCAGTTTGGGTGGGAGCCCTACATGCACGAGCATTGGCAAAAAATGTTGCCGCGGCTCGTGCTGCTGCGTCTAGAATGGCCCCCACCAGGCCAATGGAGTCGGTGTGGACTGGAAGAAGAGGAATTACCCCAGGAACTTCAGGTGTCGGCGCTGGCTCAGTAGATGCAGCTGGGGTAGGAGAGGGAGCTGACGTGGTGTTGGAGGCAGATGGAGCGTTGGGTGATTGTGGAGCTGTAGGTGGTTGCATGGTTGAGGGACGTGGCGGTGACGGAGGCAAGTCGTCGACCATGTACACTTTTCGGTTTATTTCCTCCTCTCGTGCAGCCGCTTCCCTCGTGTGCTCCTCACTCCAATAGGAGGGATCCAGCATGCGATACCACAAGGGTGCGTCGTTGTCTGGAGGAGAGGGGGGGTCAAAGAGACGAGGGTCCTCCCACCCGTAGCCGGCGTTGCGTGCAGCTGTTCGAGAAGAGTCAAGTTCCTCGTCTGGAGGCCCGTCAAACGGTGGGGAATCCAGCGTGACTGCTTGGAATGGCTGCAAGGAGGCCTGGATGCGCAGTTGCTTCTGAGAACAGCAGATAGGGGCTGCGGGAAGCAGATCACGCCTAGGGAGACTGGGAGCAGTCGAGAGTAGCTGGACGCGGTGGAGGGCAGGGAGCAGCCAAGACCAGCTGCACAAATGACCACGAGCACCCGAGAGTAGTGGGGAGCAGCTGAGAGTAGGTGATGGATTAGAGCAGCCGAGTGCAATAGAGGGGAACGAAGAACAGCCGAGAGAGCTGTCGTGTCCAGAACGCAGCTGAGAGAGCAGTTGCGAGCCGAGAGTGGCCTAGGGTTAGGACTGCTAGAAGGCAGCCGGGTGGCTGACGAGGAAACAGCCGTCCGCAGTTCGTCGTCCGCGGGTGTGGATGACGATGATGTGAGACTGCTGAGATGGGCTTACGTGAGCACCGTGGCACTGTGAGGTGCTACTGCTCAGTTCCAAAGAAACACGCAGTGAAGAGACACTGCTGAGGTGGAATTGACCGGGCCAACATGGCCTCGGATGTGTGATGAGCCAAGACTAGGACCAGGATCGTTGAGCGGCGGGAAGAGATCCTCACGTGCTCTGATACCAGTAGTTACCAGGCAGCTTCCTAGGGTACATGTGTGTGAGAAAGAGGTGATGCACGAGAAGCACACGGGACGCCATAGATTTGGAAAGCTTGCCTTCATAGGACAATTGGAAAACAAAGGATGGGGGAAAGTGAGGGGGAGCAAGCGAGACTTAGCAACCGGTGAGCATGCACTTGCAACGGGCATCACACCCGAGTGAGCACACACCGCCATCCGGGGCTCGAGCCCGACCGCTTGGCATAAAACCAAACGGCGGCTACTCACCAATGCTCGGGTGAACCCGGCATGGTGGCCTCCTAAGGATCAGCACCCGGGAAATGCAGCTCCCCCAAAATACTCAAGGCAAGCAAACATGATGCAGAGCACGTCAGTAAGAATGTACGGGCCCTAGCATTTTTCCACATGAGATAATGAATCAAGTCGTGGCCATGTACGTGCCAGAGTACACGCCTGGGTTGAGTACTTGGGTCAAGTCACCAGAGACGCCAGCCATGGTGGGTTTGCTTGACGTCTTCCCAGGTGAGGCCACGCCAGTCAATATGTACATGTGTGTGCATGGAGGAGGAGACAAGAGGGCATAGAGATGTGAGTGGCCAACAAACTTCAACACCATTAACGACGAAGATGTAGCCTACATGATTCAGAGTATGCGAGTTATGTGCCCAATCGTTGTCGGTGTGACCATCGACAACACTTACAAGTGTGTTCCATCGCAAAGCCCGACTAGCACAATTGAAGGTGCATATTGGACGAATGAAACGGCTGCCTCAAAATGCCACACTCTCAGCTATTGCAAAAACGGTGTGAGAAGCTTCACTGCAAATTCTATTAGCACGCATTGTGTTTGCAAGGTAGGCAATGAAGCTAGTTTATCTGTGACATCAACGGTTGATGGATTCTATGTCATAGACACGTAGTGACCTCTGGCCTCGTTGCACATCCCACACATCACTGATGCAGGTGACTGAGAAAGCCGAGATTCAACCTCCGGCGCGTTCATCGTCGTTGAGACATGGTTCTGGGCCGTGTGAACATCAGCGGTGTCACATTAGCTCGTGCTGAATGTTTTATCTTGCCACGTGCAGATTTGGCTTCTGCCCATTATGTTAAGAACACACCGGGTTCTCTACCCATGGTTGATACAGTACTGTGTAGGTGAGGAAAACACAAAGGGGAGAGGGTTTGGTTCGATCCCGGATTATCACGTGGTGGGGATCGAGCCTCGATCTAGAGAGAGCTCGTCGCTCGCTCGCTCGCCTCGATTCCTCCTCTCACCTGACGAGCTTGAGCTCTGTTCTCCGTGTCTGCTCAGTTGCGTGTCTGAAAACCTCACCTAACCGCTCTGTGCTCAATGGCTTTCTGCCACAGTTGAGGTTCAACCTTCTGCCTACTCTCTGTTGCATCACACCTCACTACTTTCACCCCTAGAATGGTCTCCCTTAACTGCAACAAGCTAGATTACTTTAGCAGTCTCTGGCTTGCTAGGGTCAACGGCATGGAAATAATGTGGGTGTCAACCAGGCTATGAACCTATGTAGAGCATGCAAGGTGCGACGATGCTTGTCACGATCCAGTTTCATGCCCAGAACGACCCTAGTGCGTCTGATGTCCTTCATCCTCTATGTAGGGTGAACAAGAGTCTTGATAAGTTGGACAGCTGTGGGACTGGTGAAGGCAATGAGGAGGTCATTAACATAGACCAAGGTGATAAGAATGGGCACAGATGGTGGACAAGAACCAGCACTGGGTACTAGCTACGTACAATGCCATGCAACTCCGTAGAACCCAGGTTAACACTCTGTAAACAAAGATAATCATTGTGTGACTCAATACAATTTTCTACAACTCCGTGCTTAGTGTACCCAACTCCATGAAACTCTGTCTGACTCAGCACTAACTCTATGAAGCTCTAGATAACTGTGTGCAACCTCATAAAACTCCGTACAGCTCCATACATTCTTCATGTATTCTCCAGATGATTCTCATGAAACTCTACAAATTTATGTACAAATTTGTACTGCTCCATAAAACCATGCACAACTCTTTACCGCTCCATAACCTTTAACAAGTCCTACACCTGTGTAAATCTTTGTACATTCAAGTGAGTCTTGGTGTAACTTTTACAACTTGTCACTAACTTTGTGCAAATCTGTATAACTCAGTGGAAGACATATTCCACTTGTGTGCATCTCGCAACTTTCCAGGAAGTCGCGAGATGCACACAAGTGTACATCTCATGACTTCCTGCAAAGTCTCTTAAAAGAGTACACTAGTGTCATTTTTTTTATTTCCCTCCACATGCACCGTCTCATACTCTCACCTCATACACTGTTTCTTTTTAGGGAGGGGGAGGGACGGGTCCACCGACATTGCTCGGTCCATCTCCCCCCCCCCCTCCCTGGGAGTGTATGAGGCGAGGGTATGAGGGGGTGTATGTGGCGGAAGTCGCAAAATGTACGCAAGTGTATATCTCACGACTTCGTGGAAATTCTCTCACAAGAAGACACTAGTTTCTCTTTTTATACTACTCCCATGTACACCGAAGTTGTCCTCTGCTACCTCACCGTCTTTGGAAGAACCCATAGGCTCAGCTTGAGGATCGTAGTCGTCTGGGTCAAGGTCATCGGTTGCTGACCCTTTTGCTGCCACACCGTCGCCTGCTGTGCCATGTGCTGCCACTGGTCTCTCTGGTCTTACACCTAATGCAGGTGCTGCTGCACAGTCAGCTTTCAGATGTGATGCTGCCTCATGTGGACCTGGTGCTGTGGGGTTGGGGCACCCCTTCTTTGTGTGGCCCTTGCGTCCACACTTGGGACAGATAAGATTGCGCTTACGCAATGGTTCGCCCTCCAGGCAGGCACTCATGGGCCTCCTCTAGCCTCGGCGCGGACCTGGCTGGCCCCAGCCGAACGGGGCAGCGCGGATACCTTCAGTTGCAATGGACAACACAAGATTTCCGTAGGTCCTGCTCTAGTACCTCACTGTCGAGCCGGCGTCTATGTGCGCGGTTAGGTCTTTGCCGACCTCCATTATTAGCACATGTGCGTGCAGGCAGTGCTGGCCAAACGCGCCAGCAGCCACACTCACATCTCGACCACCATAGGTCCACCCGGCGACTCACATTAGTTGGACCTCGCACCATCGCACTATGCGACCCCTCCATAATGATGGCATAGTCCCAGGCCACCACAGAGCTGTGCAAGAGTCGTTTTGCGGAGGCAGGGACCACGACCTCCTCGCGGTTCATAACCTGCTCCCGTCTCTCGGCTATGAGCCTCTGGACAAATTAGTAAACCTGTAAAAAGCAATAGAACATCTATATTTTAAGAAGGGACTTGAGGAGGGCGGTTAGGGGCTCGGAGGTATTGCTGGTGATATGGCCCTTGTGTGGAACAGGACACATGTACAATGTCCCCTTCTGCAAGGGGATGCCACCCTGTCCATCTGGCCCAGGGATGAGTTAGTTGGCAACCAGCTCGCTCACGGCCCGTAGATGACGTACGGCATTGTGGAACTGATCATGCATCAGGGCCTTGACAAACTTCCACGCCCAGTACGCGGCCCTCTTCCTGTACTTCTCCTAGACGTTCCTGCATAGATGGTAGGCACAGTACGTGTGCGTAGCGCCGGGCAGGAGTCGCTTCAGAGCCTTTGCCAGGCCTGCTTCCCTGTTAGAGATGATCACTGCACCTGCCCCGCAAGCTGCGGGATAAGCACGGCTGAGATGCAAGAAGAACCAGGTCCACGAATCTTCATTCTCACTCGGAACCAGGGCCCAAACCATGGAACACGCATGGTCGTTCGCGTAAAAAAACTGCACGATAAGCATGAATTGCTTGTGTTTGTTCTTCAAAAGCTTTCAATCCATGGTCATGACATGACGGAAGGTGCCCCAGCCAAGACACGTGGCTCCTGGAGCCACGAAGACCCAGTTGAACTTGTCGTTGTTGTCCATTTTGGCCACATCATGACTGGTAGGGTCCACAAGGTTCAACTGCATAGAGACAAAGGAGTATGAGTGCAACCACTGCACATACTAGTGACATAACAAAGCTGCACAAAGCAGAACGGCCAGCAGCTGTTCTCACCTCTTCGTAAAACGACTGAAAGTATTGCCATGACTTGGCCTTGGCACCCATGAGTTGTGCCTATGCCAGACACCGAGCACGGTAGAGCGTGGAGTTGGCCACCTGTACCCCAACCGCTGACTTCATGATGGCTCGCAACACAACAGGAGGAGTTGTGGGATCCGGGCCATCTACGAAGAAATTTTGCAGGCGATCCATCTGATTGTCCGAGCCGGAATTCCTTGCCCAATCGTGGACGTGCAGCAGTGCCCTTCAACATTGTCGAAGAGTTAAACATATATCCAATGGTGGGAAGATCATGCACTCACTTTCTAATGTGCTCTTTTAGTGCACTCTAACATCATGCACTAACACCATGCACTAAACACCTAGTGTAATTGAACGATGCACATTAGATCTCTCTCTCTCTCTCTCTCTCTCTCTCTCTCTCTCTCTCTCTCTCTCTCTCTCTCTCTCTCTCTCTCTCTCTCTCTATCTCTCTATCTCTCATTATATCTCTCCCCCTCTCTTTCACTTTGTCCCTCTCTCTCTCTCATTATCTCCCTTCTCTTTCTCTCCATATCCCTTCATCTCTTCATCTCTCTCTCTCTCTCTCTCT
>SZWC01001788.1:152168-165861 GCA_023375785.1 Penium margaritaceum | reverse complement strand
GAGGAGCTCGTCCACGGGCGAGCTCGCTTGACGAGCTCGCTCGAGGCGAGGCTCGAGCCTGTACAAAAAAAAAGGGAAAGAAGGAGGTGGAGAGGACAAGGGGGGGTCCCCGAGTGGGCCACCCCAGGACAACCCCAAAAGGGACACCCGAGGAGGTGGCACCTCAAAAAAGAAAACAAAAAGGGGAGTGAAAAAAAACCGGGTGCATCCACGCGTTGGTGCACTAACTCGCCGTCAGCGAACGACGACAACCGCAGCAGCAGCAACGGCCGCGTGAGACACGGTAATAGGAGTAGCGGCGAAGGTGGTCTGAGGCCACAGTCGTCGGTTGACGACGGCAACCGGAGCAGTAGCAGCAGTCATAGCAACAACAGCACCGAAGGCGACTTGAGGTCGCACGGCAGCAGCGCGGTAGACGCGTAGCAGTCAGACATCAACGTACCACCAGCGTGGTGGTGGCCGTCCTCGTGACGGCGTCACATCACATCTGAGACACCGTGCTTTGATCGCCAAGCTCCCCCTGTGGCCTTGTGCCACCGGGAGCGAGTGTCTTATACACTCACCCACGCTAGGCTCCTGAGATGAGCACACCAGCGTGGCAAGGGGCGCAGCCGGCGCCTTGGCTAGCACCGGAAGTGCAGGTGTGGTAGGCGCTACGAGCACAGTGGCAGTTGCAGCCGTGGCACACGCCCCAGGCGTCCAACTGCTTTGCATGCTACTTTTGCGGCGACCGACACCATGGCTAGCGCCAGTGTTGCCAGCGCCCTACTCGGTGGGGACCGCCCTGGTTACGGTCCCGCCCTACTCCACCATCCGACTCAGATACATCAGCTCATACCGTCGCACCCCTTAGTGGAACTATGGTGGTGTTGTACGCTAAGCTCCAGGGTCTGAAGCCCATGGTGCAATAGCTCACAGACCATGTGGTCTCTGAGCGGGCCGTTGCCACCGTGCCGCTTCCGGCACCCCTATCTTCCTCCTCGCCTTCCTCACCTCCATCAGTGTCATCACCTGACCATTCCACACCTCTTGACCTTAGCTCCACATCTGATGCCCTCCGATCTGTCCTGGAGTCAGTTGGAGTCATCCCAACCGTTGACCCCTCCGCTTCTGTGGTACTCCCTTCAGCTCGGCGTCGGCGCGCTCGCACTCGGCATGCGAGGCAGCGGAAGGCACATTTGGTGAGACGTGCCAAGGAGGCGGCAACAGTCGCAACAGTGGTAGACGTCACCACGGAAATGACTCTCTCGTCCCAAGTCGCAGGGTTGGTGCAGCATCCCTTCGCAGCTTCTGCCGGTGCGTCGGTCGAGGGGGGGATGGAGTGTCCGCCGACGACCACCGGAGAGTGCAGGAGGGATGCGACAGATGGTGCTTCACGATTGAGTACTCTCAGTGAGGATGAGACATCCGAGGAGTGGTCCGACGTGGAGTCGGAGAGAGACGAGTGGTCCGACGCGGAGTTGGAGGCAGACGTAGAGATGGAGATGGAGATGGAGACTATAGTTGACGTAGCAGAGACCTCGACCACAGAGACAGGTATGGCAGCAGAGACGACAACCATAGAGGCAAGTGTGGCAACAGCAGTGGATGGGATAGTAGTAGCAGTGGCGATGACAGCTGAAACATGTGGAGCAGACGTCCAGGCACTAGGTGTGTCGGCAGCCATCGAAATTGTGATAGTAGCAGCAGTTGCTTTCATTGTTACTGACGGGACGCTAGCAGTGGACGCGCTTGTTGGTGCAGTCACCACGATGGTCGTCGCTCCTGTAGCAGCTGGTACAACCTGCGTAGGGATAGACGCTCCCTCAGCCATAGCATCTGCCATTGCAGGTGCACATACAGAGGGGGTATCCGGAGAGGCAGGAGACGTCGAGGTTGCCAGCACTTCCGCTATGGCCAGTGCCATCGTGATAGCTGTCTATGGCGGCGTAGCCGTCAGTAGCTGATGCACCAGCAGCCGAGCAGGCCCCTACGCTCGAGCGTTTACACTCTGCACTTCGCGACCAGGAGGATGCAGCCGCACGTGCCGACAGGCACCTACAGGACCTCACGCTTGAGCTACGTGCAGCGAGCACACGTTGGAGCACCGCACACACCGCGTGTTGTCGGTTAGCGGCAGTAGACGTCGAGGATGTGTACACACGCCTTGAGGCTGCTGAGTGGACGTTCCACGGTGCAGTGTGGAGACGGTCAGACTTGCGCCGGCAGTTGGAGGAGTTGAGATCAGTGGATGCTTCAGCAACGACAGCCCGTGCAGGAGTAGCTGCTACCATGGCCCACACTCTCTTGACAGCCGAGTGACGGTTGTGCCCACGGCATCAGCAGAGTCTACAAAAGTCACCCCTACAGGTGCATCTGGCGTGGAGGATGCAGAGCGAGCTGCAGACCTCCGGCTCATGGCTGCCCTGACCGACATCGCTGACACCATGGCGGTTCCAGCCGCCGACTCACCTACACACGTCCGACCTACAATTCCCGTACCCGAGCGCCTGCGCTCAGCGGTCGACGAGCAGGAGGTAGATGTGGCTCGAGCGGAGGCGCACGTGCAAGGTCTCATGGCCGAGCTACGGGAGGTCAGCAGCCGTTGTTACCCTACAGATGTTCCAACACGGCATGCTGCTGAGGAGTACGTGGAGGATGTGCACACGCATCTCGAGGCAGCTGAAAGGTCTTTACAAGATGCACGTCGGAGACAGGCGAACGTTGAGCGGCGCGTGGATGATTGGTTGTGCACTAGTGGTTGGGAGGAGCCCCGGGACACTGTACGGGCTCCCTATGACGGCGACGATGCAGCAGAGGCAGATTCACCGTCAGATGCCGACATTCAATCAGGAGTTGACAGCCGAGTGAAAGGTGTGCCAGCAGCAGCTGGAGCCTCTACAGTAGCACCTATTACAGATGTAGACGCTGCAGATTCGGACACGTTGTCTGGTATTGACGCCCTGCCAACAGCTGGCGGCCAAGCGATGAGGCGGCGAGGCTGCTGGAGGCCGTGGCTCGGGCCGATGCGCACGCGATCAAGGTCCACCATCAGGTTTGTTCTGCAACTGACCGCCTACATGTCGCAGATGCAGCCGTCCAACCGAGAGCCGTAGCAGAGCTTGAGGAGCTATACACGCGTCTCGACGCTACAGAGTTCGCATGGCGATGTGCAGCTCAGCAGCTGGCAGGCATACAGCAGGTGATGTAGTTGGAGGAGGCCCACAGCGCTGCACCAGTCATAGCAGTAGGTGACGACAACAGTGACGACTACGACAACGACGACGACGACAGAGACGACGACGACACTGACGACGGCGCTCCGGGATGAGGCTATGTGGGAGCACATCCGACCAACATCATTGTCACCCTTACTATTGTCTTGCAGGGGTGTGTGGCCATGGGGGAGCCAACCTCTACAGCCCAGGCGGTGTTGGTGTGTGGGCTTTGGCCTGACACCCTTCTGAGGACAGCATGGTTAGTTTGTGCCTAGCACGATGCTCCGGTTGAGGTTATGTTGTTCGAGACCCGTGCACCTGGTGACTTGTACCGGTGTGACGTGGACACCCATTGCCTCCATGTGGTATGTATGTTCCATGCATGCGAGCAGGTGTGGTCGAGACCCGGATCCCGGAGACATGTTCCGAGGGTCATGAGGAGACCTTGTTGCTTTGTACCTCTTGTGTGATGTTTGGCACATGGTTGTGTAGATTATGTGTTGCACGGTCGAGACCCGGGCACTTGGTGAGTTACACCACTGTCTCAAGGAGACTTTGTATTATGGTTGGTGTTTACGACAGACAGTGAGTGTAGCCCCTCACTTGTCATTGCGGTGATGGCAATGGTTGGTGTGTCAGCCAGGGGGAGTGTTGGTTTGTGTGGTTTCCACCCGTCACTAGCGATGACGCGGTGATTATCCATATACCCAGTCCTGGTGGTATGGAGCGGCGTTACTGGAGAGCATGACGACATGATCCATGATGCGGACGCAACTGGCGCCAGGGCACCAACGAGTGGTGGCTCCGTGCACTACCAGCTGCCAGACAGCTGCCACGACATCCCGGGTGCTTGTCGGGGTCCTTTCTGGATTTTCTACAGATGCGAGAGCTTTCTTGGTGGACTGGCTCTCCAGCCCGATTTGCATGTTTTGCCTTGTCTGTCCACCGATCGATACCGGACTTGTGTGTGTGAGTAGTTGTAGCGTCCGGCTCGAGATTCTACATCTCTAGGCTCAGACGATGGTGCGTTCGGATACATGTGCACATGTTTATGGCAAAAACAGTGATTCTAGGCCAGGTTTAGGACAAACTGACACTATGCGTGCGTCACTTACCGTGAGCCGCAGCAGGTATTTATGTTGTGTTCTTGTCAGTTGTCATGTATCTTTGCAATTATATTCATTTCGAGCTTCCTAACACTCTGTACGTGTCCCTACCCAGACCCTTGCAGTTTTGTCTCCGACTTGTGACTACTGTCACCCACTGACCTAGCGCTGATGCCTAATGTTGCGGCAAGTGGTTAGGAAGGTTCTAGGAAGTTCCTCTCGTGACTCACTAGATCTCTCCGTCCCATATTGGCTGGAATCGTTGCGTCGCGAAACTTGACGCGACGATTTCTATCTAGCATTTGGCATTCGATTGGGTTGCCTGGTGCGCTTTGTACCTCAAGATATTCCCGCCACGTGTGAATCCCACAAGTCCTGGAATTCACACGTGGCAACCTCGCTAGGTCGCATTCTCAGGTGCGCGAGTTTGAGACGAGACGAGACGAGATCAATCTCATCTCAAAATTCTTGTGTTGTCCCAAATCTCAATCACGTCTTGAAGTGTTTTGAGACAATCTCGATCTCGTCTCGAAGTGCAAGATTAATTCGAGCTTTCTAGATTTCCATTTTTCCGAGATGTGATCAATCTCAAGCACCAAGCCTTATGTGAGCTGCGCCTGTTCTGCGCATGCAAACGATTATGGCCACTCAGTCATTTCCATTGCCATGCAAATCCACAGTGACGACCTAGAAAGTGTCGGATCGCCATTGTGTGGTCATCCATACATTCACAGCTACAAGAAAGCTGCCGCGGTGTGCCATCAGCATGCTAGGGCCTTGTCCTTTTTTTGTTTTTTTTTTGTAGCCTCTAGCTTGTTCTCGGTGGACTTGCCATACACTCGAGTTGCATGTTTTGCAATGGGCACAAGTCAAATACACCCAGTTTTTGGAAGTAAATAGCTCATCCGCCCGTCGTTGAGCGAGAAATAACCTAGCTACCCGTGGGCCGCCGCTACCGCCACTCCAGTAATAAAGAAAAAAGGCGAAAAGGCATGGCGAGGCCGCATGCCATGCGTCGACAATGCATGGCATGCGGTGCCCCCCACTCATATCAGAAACCCCTTCGTTGAAAGGTTTGTGATACTAGCGGTGGGGGGGGGGGGTTTGTTAAGAGTTTGAGGGGAGATTGAGACTCCCCATGCGTTGAAAGGGAACCTTGTGGGCCCCGCTACCGCGGGGCCCAGCAAGAGCCTGCGCTGAACTGAAACCCTAAAACCTCAAATCTAATTCAAGAAAGGGTTTGATTGAGGTTTGGGTGTTAAAAGAGTAGGTTTGCGTGTATGTCAAAAATAAAAGATGGGCGTTTTCGCTCAATCCTATGACCCCTTTGTTTTTTTTTTTCCACGCAAACCCCCCAGTTCGATTTCGGGTTTTGTTTGGCGCGGGTGGAGCCTGCGCCAAACATAAAACCCCAAATCGAACTGGGGGGTTTGCGTCTAAAAAAAATAACAAAGGGGTCATCACTCCCTCGCGATTCTTGCATGGGAGCGATGTCCCCATGCACTTTTCTTTTCTTGCTCGTTCGTAGACGCATGCCGCGAGCGAGCATAATTCCCGACTAGGCTTTTCAGGTGGTTTTTTGCTTGTGATGGGCAGATGAGAGTCACACTTTGCGTTTTATGGGTACGTGAGCTATTTGGCCCTTTTGCAATTTGCATCCACCAATCAGTTCTAGATTAGGGCATGCGTGGAGATGTTAAGTTCAGCTCAAGGATCAGACGGTGCTTCACCTGGATGTGTGTGCATTGAGATACGGCCGAATAAGTGGTTATGGGCCAGTTTAGGGCACATTTTTAAGGCAGATTTTTAGGTGAGGCCACTGATGGATTGATGAACATAATTTTTTCGCTCTTACCTCGTCAACTTCGTCACCATTTTTCTCAATGACATCCTGGTGTACAACGGCACCCCAAAGGAGCACGATAGGACTACCAAGTGGAGTTGGGAGGACAGCGAACAAGAAGCATTGAAATCTTAGAGAGACGCTTTGACATTGGCACCAACCGTTCAATTAGTGGATCCAATGGTGGCCACCGACGCATCTGATCGGGCAATTGGAGACGTTCTCCCTTATGACAACGTCGGTAGGGAACAACTAGTCGCATAGATGTCACGAAAACTACGTGGACCCGATGTCAACTACGTAATGCACGAAAAATAAATGCTTGCGGCCATGCATGTGTTCAAGACGTCGATGATGTATTCTCTGCACCGACCACGACGCACTCAGTTATCAAAAGACTGCCAAATCTAAGCCGTCAAAAAAATCGATGGATGGAGTTCCTCGGGTCCAACTTGTGGAAAGATCTTGGGCATATAGGCCCATGCACAAACAGACATGAGCTCTGGGTGTGAGAGGCATACAAAATCTGGAAACAATTGGCCAAGTCTCGAACGAAGAATGTAAAGAACAAGGAGAGGTTACAAATGAGCCCCTAGCGGGCTTATGTGGGGGCACCGGCAGCTAGCCCACCGGACCCCGTCAGCCCTGCTGAGCCCAAACGGGCCTGAAGTGAGACCACACTACACAGACCACGTGAACGGCAATAGTGGTCTCCTCGAGGCATCGGAACAACTCACCGAGTGCCCGGGGCTCGACCACCGAGACTGAACGAGCAGTGTCTGAAACACACAAAACCAGTGTCCAGTCAGCACAACATGCCTTTCGAGTCTCAAAAGCAACCCTAGAATCATCGGGTCTCCTCGTCGCACTGGTACAATGCACCAGGTGCGCGGGTCTCGACCCACCTAGAAAAGTCTCCTAACTACCGACAAACAAACCAGGCTGTCGGAATGCATCGGCCGCGTTTCGCCGAAAACGTCGTAGGTGCTGGAGAAGTCTCATGGGTAATCCATCACCGTCGCTCGTGACGGGCGGAAGCCACATAAACCAACACTCCCCCTGGCTGACGTAGTTTTCAACGCAAGATCAAGGAAGCCAAGACATGTAATGATGGCTCGTGCACAACCACGGCGAGCACCAATCAACCACACACATACACCGTCCCCTCCAAGCAAAGAGGGCAAACCCGCTGTCCTCAGGAGCACAATGAAGGCCACAAGGTCTCCTCGTAACACTGGTACAACCCACCAAGTGTCCGGGTCTTGACCACACAAGGAGTCTCACACATGCACACACGCTAGCACAAAGCACATAATGCACAGGTCATAAAGCAAGAAGGTCTCCTCGTGGCACTGGTACAACCCACCAAGTTTCAGGGCCTCGACCAACAATGTACCCTACTTAACTTGGATTTTGAAGACTGAGCAGTTGCATACTATTTTTGTTCAGTTTTTTTACACTTTGTAATCAGTTTGGTTATATCAATGGTTTGTTTAATTGTTTAGGGCCTATACCTTTTATTTTTCTCGTTGATTCCTGTTCAATATCGCTTTCGTTGAGTCGATGGAGCTCACACTTCCGTTCAAAAAATCAAAAAAATGGGTTGCCCTCTATCTTAGGCTCGGCAGTGCAGGGTAGGCGCCAACTTCGACCAATTTCAATGCACTAGCGGCTCATCCGATGCCCGTCTGGGCTACTCCATGCATGCCACAAATACGCTGTCAACCTCACCTTGAGCAATGAGCAGTGTTCACCCTCGACATTCCTCACCCAAGGACCCACGATGGACTGTTTCCTTAGGAAAGTTACTCCAGAGGAGCGTAGCCTTCGCCTTGTCCAAGCCACCAGGCATGGACCTCCCCCCCGTGCACCAGTACCCAAGCAGCCAGGTGGCCATCCACGGAAGCGCGTTGCTCTGTCCTTCGATGACTCCGAGGCATCCCATGCACCCTCTCCGCGTGGGTACTCGGTGTACGTGCCCCACTCCAACGCGCCTCCACTTCTGTCTCCATTGTCCCTTCCCTCAACCATTGTGCTTGTCTACTGCGAGCCAAGTGAGAGTTCTCGCAACAACCATGACATGACGACATGCATGCCTGCAGCTCCACGCATGTGGAACTACAGCACTGGTGCCGATCCTTCTCTTCTTCGTCCAGAAAAGCGATTAGCATGACGCATCACCATTTCATCCTGATATTCTGGCTGGCCATGCAACCACGGAAACCATGCACAAGTGCCCTACCACTGTCGAAAAGGGGAAGTGGAAGGCCGTCTCGCCAGGAGAAGTCACCACCCCGTGGCAAGACCCGTTCTGCATCCATCGTCACCAGCGATGGTTTCCTGCCCTCTGGAAACACCCGACATCCCAGCCCTGATTTCGGCCACAAACCATCACCACCCGTTGAAAAAGCCGGCAGCGAATCTATGAACTTTGAGAGCGATGAAAGGCAGAGTTCGGATGACTCAACTGACACTGAGTGTGTTAGGCTGTCGCTCTTGCAATCGACAACAACAGAGACGACGTCCTCCATCGGTTTCTCTGGCAAAAACATGTGGATGCTACTGTGATTGGTTCTCCAGTGGGCATTTTGCGACCATCTACAAAGCTGTGAAGTCGCAGCCGTTGATCTACGCTGCAGTGCAATACCTAAAGTTGGCCTTCCGTACCTTAGACGGGTACTCCGTGTTCGACTGTCTGTCGCCGAGCACTGTTAAAGGTTGTTTTGTGGAGGGGAAGAAAGAGGTCCTCAAGGAGCAGTATGAGGTAGTCGTCATTGCGTCCATCGTTGCTGCACCATTGGCACCCATCTTCAATTGAAAGCGGAAACATGGAAGCCACCGAAAATGCGCATGGCTTGTGGACAAGCCGGACATCATGCAAGAAATTAAAACAAGGCTTCAAGCTGTGCGGTCCGCTGGGTATGCCCTCAACCCGAAGCTCATCCGCAGCGAGATTCGTGGCATCGTCGCCCGACACCCATCAGACGAGCTGGCGCAGATGGGTTTACGCGCCTTCTCGTGGACATGGGTCCGGAAGTTCATGTCGAAGGAACTTGGCTGGTCATGGCACTCAGCCACAACCGCAGCGCAGAAGTTTCCTTTGAACTGGGAGGAACTGGTGCTCACCATGCACCGTCGGGCGGCGTGCATGGTGAAATTTTATGGCGTGGTTCTGTTTCTCGTGCCGAATGCCGACCACAGTGGCATTCAGCTCATGCCAAGCGCGACGCACGCCTTCGCACCACGCGGGCTTGATGAAGTTGGGATTGTCGGCATGGAAGATAAACATCAGGTCATAGCAGTGGTGACGTCATCAGCGACAGGAGATCTACTCCTGATGTAGCTCGTTTTTGGAGGCAAGACTGCACGTTGCCTGCCTCGTGGCCCGCACGCCGACAAGCTCATTGAAGAGGGGTGGAATCTGACAAACACTTCTACCCACTCGGCTAACGCTGACACGACACGTGACTCGGTCAGGAACATCATCTATCCGCTCTACAAAAATCCTGCCGTGCTTTAAATGTCGAATGGCGAATGTGCTCCTTGTGCTTGACACTTGGCGTCCGCAGTGCAGTGGATACTTTGAAGAGTGGCTGGGAAATAGTTTTTCCTACATGCACACGGTTTACATCCCACCAGGATGTACACTGAAAGCGTAGCCTCTGGACGTCACACTCATTCATCCGCTGAAGAACAAAATGGAAGAGCTCTTCTCACAGTGGGGTGCGGACAGGTCATGCGAGGGCGGGAGTATGCACCTGGGGATGCAGATGGTGAAGGAGGCAGCCTATGGCTGGAGCTCCGGCTACCGCCACCGTCATCGTCTCTGCACCTCATGGAGCATGTCAATGCTCTTGAGACCGCCACAAGTCCCAACCTCTTGTCTCTCTTCTCTCGGTTTATAGTGGTGCATCAGGGTACGCTAGAGGGCAGGGAGTGGGCAAGTAGCACGCAGCCGTGGATGAAGTGGCGGAGATGGCCTCCGAGGCAGAAAGGAGGACCCTGAAGCACAAGGATGCACCGCCAGAAGGGGAGGAGGGCTGGCACACTTAGTCGGACCCACACACATGGACGAAAATGAAGATGGAGCTGATGAGGCAGGTGGAGGAAGATCCGTGATGGAAACAGGTGTAGAAAGAGGAGTGATGAGGAGTCGTCGGGAATGAGGATGGAGAGAATTGAAGGCATGCTCACCTCTCCCATGGTAGTTTCTCCATCTGACGTCATATTCAGAGCTGGTACAGGATCCTCCCTTGGGACGGGTGTGTGAGGTCCCGATAATGGAAAGCTCATTCCGGTAGTAGTGGTGCTCTCCTATACTGAGAGTAGCTCCTACGCCACCATCACCTCCCGCTACGTCATCTCTGCATGCTCTTGTAAGTCATAGTAAGCTACCTCGGATATGCGGAGGTGTCCCATGTGTGCCTCACATAGGACCAACTTCTCCACACTGGATGCTACACATGAAGACAGTAGAACTTGCGAGTACAACTCCATCTGTATCATTGTTGCTGAAGAAGATGGAATCGGTACTGCTGCATCCTCCTAGAGGTCACCCAAACTCGCAACGTGCTGAGATGCTGGAAAATTGGATGCAGCTGAAGGTGTCGTATACCCACCACAGCTTGTGTCTGCTAGACGAGGAGGGATGAGCGGTCACGTGCCAAGAGAGAAGGAGAAGGTAGAGTCGTCAGAGTCCGCGGAGCATGTGGAAATATCGTCCGTTCAGGTACTGCTACTCTCATCATCGATGTGATCAGTAGGGTCACCAACGGATGAACACGCAAGGGCAGGACTGAGGTGCTGCTAACGAGGTCACTCCATCCGCTGTTGCAGGGCAGGCCTGGTCTGGTCTATTGCACTCTCCTCAGCTGCCGGCGTAGTGGATACAGCTATGCAAGACCCCGGCTCAACAACTGATCCAATGCCAGTCAAGGCAGCGAGCAAGGGCAACTAGCGCTCACGCATCGTCTCGCCGAGGAGACCGGTTTCTGTCACCCACTCGAGGATGGATTGAGGATCATCACCCAAGTGTGTCATGTGTGACGTTGATCCTTCGTGTGAGCGGGAACTCGCAGACTCTGGGAACATGGAAAACCCCTGATAATGAAGCTGGTCCTCGTGTAGCGTCAATGACAAGGTCAAGCCTGCTCTGTCTATTAATTCACATTTCCTAGTGATCTCCCTCAATAAAGCTGCTCTGAAGAATGCCTCCACGTCTGAAATACCAGCCAATCCATTCTGCTCCTACATTAGTGACCGTTGCCTGGCTTGCATGAGCCTGCTGCACCGATTCCCCCAGAAGCCCACAAGAGGCATCTTGGGTTGTACGAGGCTCCTCTGCCACCACCGGGCCACCAAAGGTCAGAGCCGCGAGTGGCACCGCCCAGGGACTTGGGACCTCCATTGCTTCTGATACAATCTGCTACTATAGAAGGTTCGGCTCCTGTCCGAGCGTAAAAGTTGACCTCGGTGACATGTATGTCTCCACCATCAACGCCATGCATGGATCTGAATCCACGTCATGTATCAACACCGTGGCATCCGTTTGTGCATGAGATGACTCTACGATGCTGCTCTCAGGCAAATGTAATGACCGTGTCGATATCGATGTGGTTGGTTATCCCCGATAGCCTCTCTCCCCATCGACAAGATGAGCAACGGTAGCCCTGGGAGCGGACAATCTATCTGAGCTCAGTTGAGCACCACGGGTCGTGCGACGACGAAGACGTCGCGCTCGAGACCGACCAACAAAAGATGAACCATTCAGAGGGGCGTGGCAGCAGAATGAAGGATCAAAAGAATGGTAGTCGTTTGGGATGGATGAAAGGGTGAAGCTGAAGAAGCATCCTCAGGAGATACGGAAGAAGAAGAAGACACTGAAGAAGGAAAGAAAGCATTCGACGGACTCATGGAAGCAACACATGCGGTGACGGCAAGGTTACATATCTGTTGCATCATACGCTTCAAGCCTTGAATCTCAGCAAACATGATCGCCAGAGGTATGGTGAGTGGACCCGTCAACTTCAGTAGATTCTCATCCTGTGGAGGACGTGTACTTTCACGGGATCGAAGCCAAGGAGGATGCCAGCCTTGAGGGCACGTCCAGAATAGACACCAACCGTGACGTCCATCACCAAAGTAGTAGCAGGCAAATGTACAACAAGCGTGCTGCCATGTCGGTGAACTCATCTCGAGCACCTGACAATGGGAGATGCAGAGAGCACCCGCTCCACACGGTAAAGCATCAAGCCCCGGGAGACTGCAACACTGCCGGACACCGTCACTTTAACAATTCATAGTGCCGAGATCAACAATAGTGACCTGACCGGATGAGCTGCAATGCCACAACACGTCCGGAGAAGCGTGCGGCTGACCGATCGTTGCTGCTGCTGGTACCACTCCTCAACCTGCACTCGTTGTGACTTGTGCCACCCCTGAAGGTGTTGCTGAAGGTGCAACAGTTGGTGTCGCTGCTGTGGACACGGTCACGGCGAATGCTGCTATGGTGACAAGAGGTGGACGAATACAATTTGAGCTGCTACTCTATTGGTGAGGGGTGAAGCTGTTCCTCAAGTCGCCTCTCTACTTGATCCCGTCTGGCAGGTGTGTATGTATTTATTTAATTTATTTAGTTATTTTTGCCAATCAACACACTTTTTTTCTACCCAGGTCATCACTCGCTCTCATGTGCGCCCACTCCTCCTTTTCTTGATTGTCCACGAAGAAGAGGGGTAGTTGGACGCTAGAGGGGTGATGGAAAAAAAGGAAAAAGGTGAGGGGTCAAGTCGCCCCTGCGTGCCAAGCACACTCGCTCGCTTGCTGAGTGAGCAGGCCAAGTGGGGCGGAGGGGCAAGACGGAGCAAAAGAAGGGGGGGTGTCTGCCCCTCTGAACCCGCCCCTTCGTCGGTTAGCAAAATGGGCCGACGGGGTAGAGGGGGGCAACAGGGCCCCTCCAAGCGGGCTCCTCGGTGGGGGCTCAACGGGGCCCCTCCAAGGGGGCCCTCTCAGGGGGGCTCGTCAGGGTCCCTTCGCTGGAGCCCTCTGAGGAGGCTCGGTCGGGTCCTAAGGGGACGCCCCTCCAATGGGCCCTCTGAGGGACCGGAAGAGGGGCTATGAGATCCCTTTGGCAACAGAAGCTACAAAGGCAGCTGCTACAGTTGTTGTTGTTGTTGCTGCCGCCACTGCTACTACTACTCTACGTAGTAGCTGCCATTGTTGCTGTTGCTGATGCTGTTGCATCTATTGCTGCTGCTACTACTATTGCTGCTGCCACCGTAGCCGTTGCTGCTGCTGCTGCCACCACTGCTACTATTGCTCGGCATAGTAGCTGCCGCTACTTCTGCTGCTTCTACTGCTATTGCTTCTTCGTCTGCTGCTACTGCTACTGTTGCTGCCGTTGCAGCCACAGCTGCTGTTGCCATTTTTGCTACTACTATTGTGTGCTGCTCACCACCCTTGTGGTGTTCACGTGTAGTCACTTGGCGCTCCCTCACGCTGCTACCAGCATGGTGCCACGTTGCGTGTTCTCTTTGCGCTCCACCCAT
>SZWC01001788.1:104749-115629 GCA_023375785.1 Penium margaritaceum | reverse complement strand
CTCGGTTAATTCCGAGTGGTCGGGCTCGACCCCCGGGTGGCGGCACTCGCCCGCCCGAGCTCTTCGCTCGTGGTGGGTGAGCGCTCACCGGTCCTTGTGTCGCTCGCTCCCCCCTCCCACATTTCTAACTTCTCTGTTCAGCTGAGATATGCAAACAAGTTGCCGCATCCATGGCGTCTCTCCCGCATTGGTGCTTGTTGCATGTCATGCCCACACACCTGGGTCAGCTAGTAACTTCCTAGCAACTACACCGCCTAATTGCAAATTTGGTTAGGCTAACTAGGGAAAAGACATTTCTGTGCCCCTTTCTGCACTTGGAGCGAACCATGAGGTCTCTTACGTCCAGACCTAGCGCCTGTGCAGTGCCGGCTACAGAGCTGTGAGAGAGAAGACTTGCACTCAAAACTTAGCACCATAACTGAGAAGATGCATGGAAGCTTCCTAGCGACACAGCCGCCGACTAGGCGTCGGTGTCTGGTCAGACGGTGACGACAGTCACAAGTCGTACACACAATGGCAAGGGTCTGGCTAGGAGACACAAGGCAAAGTGTCAGAATGCTTCAACAACATTTGCAGAGAGAGATGACAAATGACAGGTCCATGACATAAGTACCTGCCGCGGCGCACATCGGGTGTCGCACGCGGCAGCACACAATCTGTCATAAACCCGGCCCAAAACCACTGTTTTGGCTGTAACTCTGCGCAGACATGTCAGAATGCTACGCCGTCTGAACGTAGACGTGCATAATCACAAGCCAGACGCTACAACTGGTCACATGCATGCATCTGGTATCAAACGGTGGACACACAATGCAAAAAACATGCAAATCGGGCCCACGGCCAGTCCACCGATAAACTCCTGCGTCCTGCAGAAAAACTCCAAGAGGTCCCGGGCAGCGTCCAGAACTCTGGAACAGTCGTCGGTCAGCTCCAAGCTGGTAGTCCACCACCAGACGACGCACAGGGTCCGCATCAGGGATCTGCACGAGTATGGACACGACCGAGTGGTCACAGTAAACTGTACAGGTCGACAGGAACGTTACCTATCACAACACTCCCCCATGACCCGATTGTACGCATGTCCATACACAGGCAGCACTGAAACGAGTACAACGAGTGCAAAGACAGATGTGACACAGACACAGACAAACCCCACACTCAACCACTCTCAAGCAAGGGGCAAAGCCCAACAGAACAAATGGCCACCAGAAACTTTCCGTGTGCTAGTGCCTTCGTCAAGAAATCAGCACGCTCCATGTCAGTGCCAACCCATATGACGGAGATCACGTGTCGCTCCACCATGTCATGTACAAAGTGATTCTCAACCGCAATGTGATTCGTGCGAGTGTGAAAGACACTAGAGGTGTCCGCAATGGCAAGAGCACTCTGGTTGTCGCAACGAAGCACAATGGCAGGTACTGACTGACCCAGCTCAAGGAAGAGGCGTTGCAGCCATACCGCCTCAGCAGCCCCTGCACCCAGAGCGACATACTCTGCCTCCGATGAGCTACGTGCAATGCAGCCCTGCTTCCCGCTGCACCAGGATACATCGGTACCACCGAGCAGGAACACGTAACCAGTGCGACTGCGTCCATCTGGGCTCCAGGCCCAGTCGCCGTCAGTGTAGCCGTCAAGGACCACCGAACACTACCGACGAAAGCAGAGTCTGAGGTACGGTGTGAAGACCACGTACCGCACCACGCGCACAGCCGCGTGAAGGGCTCTAGCGCGTGGAGCCTGCGAAAACTGGGCAAGGAGGTTGACGGCAAAGGCGATGTCAGGACGTGTGGTAGTGGCCAGGTACATCAGAGATCCGATGAGACGGAGGTACAAGGTCACATCCACTGTCTCCCCCAGCTGTGTGGGATCGTCCACCTTTAGGGCATCCTGCCCGTGTGGCGTGAGAGGTGTGGAGGCCGTGGGCACTGCGCCGAGGAGGTCGCTGAAGCGCTCCCCCACAACACGTGCATATTAGGCCTGATGCAGCAGTAGCGTCCGACGTCTGCTGCATCGCACAATCTCCATGCCAAGGAACACCGCTGTAGGACCAAGGTCCTTCATCCTATAGGCAGTCTGGAGGATAGCCTTGGCCTCCTTCACAGCCTCCAGTGAAGGAGACGCGATCAGAAGTTCGTCGATGTAGACCAGAATGGCGGTGAACCGCTCAGGCGTCCGTCGGATAAAGAGAGAGGGATCGGCCTCGCTCTGTACATATCCCGCACGAGTCAGGGTGCCAGTGATCTCCTGGTTCCAGCACTGAGGGGACTACTTGAGGCCGACAAGGACTTGCGCATGCGCCAGACCTTGTCACCGTCCTCAAAGCTAGGTGGCTGAGCCACGTAAATCTCCTCATCCAGAGAGCTATGGAGGAACACATTGTTCACATCCATCTGGTGCAGTGCCCAGTCATGCTGAGCCACTACACCGAACTGAGCTCGAGCTGAGGTCATGCGGTCGACAGTGGCAAAGGTGTCAGTGTAATCGATGCCCTCGATCTGAGAGTACCCCTTGACGACCAAGCGAGCCTTGTGGCGTTCCAGTGAGCCATCCGGCTTCACTTTCTTGCGAAAGACCCACTTGACCTGAATAGCCTTCCTCCCAGGTGAAAGGTCGACTAGCTCGTAAACTCTGTGCTCTCGGATGGCGCGAAGCTCATCCTCACAGGCAGCATGCCAAGCGTCAGCATCCTGTGATGAGAGAGCTTGCCTTAGTGTACCCGGGTCCGGTGCCATAGAGGGAGAGCTCTGCCTGGCAAGAGCACACGCCTTAGTGCTAGGTCTGACGACCACAAGATCAGCTGCTACATCACAAGCGATATGAAACTCGCGAGTGACGAGATCGTGCCCTACGGGGCACGTTGGATGTACCTCTGTGTGCTCAGTGTGCACACTCAGGCCTAGGGCCTTTGTGCCGGGATCACCACTCGCGATGCTATGAATGGAGCGCCTGGGTGCGAAACCTGACACTCGCTGGACACCGGAGTCCAATGGTCGAAGACGACCGCCAGGCTCACGTGAGTCACCTGGGCTCGAGGGGTGCACCTCAGGCTTAGAGACAGACACGACCACAGCTGGTGAGGGCTGAGGCAAAGCAGCTGGTAATTTCGTGCGAGGTGATGCGTGTGTGGGAGACATGGAACTGGGTGTGATAGTAGGAGAAGGTGAGGCAGGCGCACGCACAGAGGCAGGAGTACCGGTGGAGACAGGTACAGGATCATGGGTACCTGTGGGGTGCGAAGGAAAAGGGGTAGAAGCCGGCTATGCTGGAGAGGTCTCTGGGCCGACTGTGATGATCGCTGGGTCATCAAGAGCCGGAGACCGAGAAGTGGAGGGAGCTCAAACGGCCACATCAGCCTGGCGAGTGGTGCTCGCAGGCGCAGACTCCCCCATCCGTCGAGAAACCTCACACGTAGGAACATGCGTGACGGACAACAGCGTGATCTATATCAGATCACGGTAGGTGAGGGACTCAATGAAGAGCGCGTCGCGTGACTCAACGATGCGATGAAGAGCAGGATCCCAAAAACGCCAGGCCTTCGACCGCGAGGAGATGCTGACGAAGGCACACAAGCAACCCTGCAGTGAGACCTTGGACCTCTGCTGGTCCTCGGTGTACCACACATAAGCCAAGGATCCCCAGACGTGAGCGAGGCACAGGTCAGCACGTGCCGAACCAGAGCTCATACGGTGTGACATGGTTCGGAAGGGGACGGTGCGGTAAGCGGTTCCAGACCCAAGTCATGTGGGCGAATCCTTCAAAATTGAAGGACTCCAGGAGACCGCACTCAGACCGCATAGCGCGAACCACATCCTCCATGGTGCGGTTCCAGCGCTCGAAAACACTGTTTTGCTGAAGGGTAGCAGGAGTGGAGACCTGGTGAAAAATCCCGTGCTCGGAAAAGAAGCTGTCCATCTCGCCAAGAAACTCGTCGCTGCGATCCTTGCGGAAGGTATGCACCATGTGGCGGGACTGACGCTCAGCCATCACTAGCCAGAGGCGAACTGCGAGACCCACCGCATCCGGGTGAAGCTATCAGTTAGGGTCAGGACGTATCGACCCCGATCGGACAGATACTCGACAGGAAGAGGACCAAGAAGGTCCGAATGGACTAACTCGAGAGGGTGCAGTGCGCGAGAACGGGAGTCAGGATAGGTGCAACGATGCATCTTACCCTGAGTGCAGAAGAGACAGTCGGTCTTGGGTGGCTTCTCGAAAAAAGCCGCATCAAGACCGAGGGCGACCTGTGTCCGAATGAGCCTCCACACAGTGTCGAAACCTACATGACACAGACGGCGATGAAGCAATCGTTGGTGCTCAGAAGACAGAAAGCCAGTGACAAAAACACGAGCTAAAGGGGAGGGGGAGCGAGGAGGAGAAGTCTAAGAGACACGATACATGTCATCCACAACAGAGGCACGAAGAACAACGCTACAAGTGTCAATAGCAGTCACAGTCGCGGAGTCTGCAGTGTGCTCCACAGAGAGTCCCATCAGTGTGCAGGCACCTACGAAAAGCAAACTGAGCTCAAGGTCAGGCACAAACAGCACCTCGGAAAGATACAGGGGGCTAGAAGGACCATCAAAACACACGACCCCAACACCCTGGACTGGCAAGGACTGACCAGAGCCTGTGCGAACGGAACGAACAGACACAACAGGGCCGAGAACAACGAAGTCACCACGACGACAGGTCATGTGATGAGTGGCACCGGAATCGATGATCCAAGTGCCACCGGAATCACGACTGGAGGACGTCACTGTACAACGGGCAATGGAACACTCGGCCTCAGACGGACGTTGGACAGCAGGTGGAGAGGAACGACGAAGGGCACAATGGAGCTTACCGTACGCTACTACCAAGTGGAAGACCTCACGAGACGAGACGGGAGCCATGCGTCCCACCATGGTGCTACACCCCCTCCATACTCGGCTGCTGCTCTTGTCAACGTCCGTCAAGTCAGTAGTCTATAGGAGCATACACACTAGCCGAGAGGACACGGTAAGGATTAGTGAGCCAATGCATGTGAAAATCACAATACTCGGAAGAAAAGTAGCAAGGGTTAGAGAGGATGAAAGGCACATACCCTAATGGAGGTGATAACGAGCACATGTGGTCAACAAGCCATGCTGTGTCATGCAAGCCATGCTCTAGCACAAAAGCATGCAAAACAGCAAGTGTGATTGTCAAGTGCCAGAACGGCCCTGTGCTCCCACACATCGCTCTCACACCACCCGAATGACGACGTCTCCATGCTAAAGGCATGGCCACCAAGAGTCGCACGAAGGTCCAACATCGCTGCTCCAGCCCTCGCATGGTTTCCTACACCCGAGGCTTCAAGAGCCATCCCGGTCTGACTGCCATAACCAGCAAACCCTCACCTTCCCGTCTTCTGCCTTCACTGCTGCTCGACCCGGACCTGTTGCAAAATGGCCCAGAGAATCAACCATCATGACATCCAATACTCAAACAGCCTCATGCTGCAAATCCATCATACACAAGTCCGACCTTAGCTCTCCCTCCTGAACCGCCAGCTGCAACTCCCCATAGGGATCTCCACAAGTACTATCAACAAGACGTCATTAGAGCGCAGCCAAAGTAGGACATGCACCCCTAGACTCTCTGCAACCTCCATCATGGTGGTTGCTCCCAACTTGGAGGGGGTTGTGTAAAGGAATGTGTAATCCTAAAATGCTTAGATAAGCTCTGGTCCCCAAGATTATGAGCACCCAAAAGGAACTAGCTAGTGCGCAGGTTGGGATAGTGGCATTGTTGATGCAGCGTGCGGAAACCCACGCTTGTTGCTTAGTCTGTCCCCTTGGTCTGCTGCACTAGAGTTTAAGTCTGAGAGCTCTCATTTGTTACTCAAAAGTGTGTGCGCCAGAGTTAGTGCGAGAAAGCAGCTGGAATGAAGCAATGACTGATTAGGAAAGAAGAATGAGCAACCAACTGAGATCCCTCCCAGTTCTAGCCTCACCTCAGCTCTGTGAAACTTGTTACTCAGAAAATCAGCCAACAAGAAAACTCCTAATATTATCCTGTCTGGCAGGATTTCCTAGGTGAGCCCTACCAGACACCAGACAGCCCAAAACCTGGGCGTTGTCCGTTTTTCCTAAACACTGGAAAATACCAAAATAACCAAGCTGCGAACGCAGTCGTGCATTCAGCAAAACAAATAGCTACGTGGAGTTACGGCTGCCCGAACTCGGGTGCAGACTGCACTGCTCCCGAGAGCTATCTGCGCCTACTGTTGACATGACAACTAAGAGTTGTTGCTGATGGATCTGGTCGTGTAAGGGTGTAGTGTCGGAAGTGCGAGAAGGAGGAGAACCACAAGATCGGCATCATGGTGACACTTCCACTCCACTGAACAGCGCCCCGTTGGCATTAGCGTCCATCCAGTCAGTCATCTGCATGAGCATGTACACAAGCCGAGAAGTCACAGTAGGAGTCAGTGAGGCAGTGCACGGACAAAACAACAACAATTAGGACATGCACCTCCAGACTCTCTGCAACCTTCATCATGGTGGTTGCTCCCAACTTGGATGGGGTTGTGTAGAGGAATGTGTAATCACAAAATGCCTAGATAAGCTCTGGCCCCCAAGAGTATGCGCACCTGCCTCAAGCACATGGAGCGAGGTCAAAACAAGCCGGTCCCAAGGGGTCCCCCTGCTGCATCCCTCAGGAGCTCTCCAGGACAGCTGGGGTGCTGCCTCCAAAGAACATTAGATGTACACACTAAGCATAGAAGGGTATCTTTCTCCTCGAGCCTCTCTCACTCATCGTTTCTGACATTGTCCGCTTTGTTGGTCCCGGGGGGAGGGGGGGTGGGGGGGGGGGGGGGGGTCCTTCCTGATGTACTTTATGTGCCTACTCTTGAAATTAGTCTTCTCTCTGTTAAGGCGCTAGCTAACCAGGGCATGGACTTCACTTTGAGCTGTGGCATTTTCTATCATTTTGCATTGCACCACCGGCCGTGTCCTGCTGTGCGATACCCGCTATGACCACCTGTTTTGTGTTCCCTCAAATGCCCCTGTCTCTGCCACTCTTGCACTTGTCCACGTTGCACACTTCCTCTCCCTTGTACATGCACAGCTCATTCATTGTTGCCTTTGCCACATTCACACTGCTGGAATTGACAGCTTACCACGCCCACGGCCGGCAACCTGCCTGGATGCCTCCACATTCTCTGTCTCTTGTTCTGTTGATTGCCTCAATTGTGCACAGGAAAGCATTGTTACCCCTTCTCCACATATGGCTCTCGCACCTCTCAGCCCCTTGAACTCTTGAATGCGGACGTCACGGGCACGTTGGTTCATGATGTCTTGGACGGTCTTGTTTGGTATGTTCTTTATCTCATGGACGACTCCGCCCGCATGCGATGGGTCTTCACTAATTTGTCAGAAGAGAGATGTGTACTCTATCCTCGAGGCTGCCCCAGGCCGAGCATGTCTGCGGTCGCTGTCTTCACACCTTTTGCTCTGACCGTGGTGAAGATTTCATGGAGCCGAACGCACAATTTATTTCCGCTTGCGGCGTTTGTCTTGAGCCCTCTGTTCCTCACACACCCAAACAGAATGTGTAAATCAAAATCAAAACCTCACTCTTGCCGATGGTTTCGGCATCCTTGTCTCTGCCTGTGGCCTTCCTCCCCTATTTTCCTTTCTGTCCACTTCCTATGCAACGTGAGTGTGGAACTGTATCCCTCACGGTCCAGTCGCTTGCTATGCCACACGCTTCAAACTTTGCTTTGGTCATCGAGCTAATCTGCGTCTTGCTCGCATCTGTGATTTTTTTGCAGCTGTCTGGCTGCCTGATGACCTTTGCAATGCAAGCTCTCTCCATGTGCCCGTATTTGTACCTTCCCAGGTGTCTCTGCCCTGTCCAAAGCGTGGTACTTCTAGGACGTCGACAGGGCTAGTGTCATCGGGTTGCGTGATGCTCTGTTTTCTTTAACGTGTTCTAGCATGACTTGTCCTGCATGGTTCCTCCCTCTTCTTTTTCCACGTTACATCCACAGAACAATGTCCTCCATCGGGGGTGAAGGGTCTTTCCTAGCCTCCAATCTCAGGCGCTCTGCATGTGCACCCACCATCACTCTTGTCACTGCTAGTCCGGTCACATCTAACACTACTCCGTTTGAGTCTCATATTGCGCCTCCTACTGGCACTCCCTTCATCCCCTCCGCGTCGCATTTACCGTCAAGGACTGCCGAGTCGTCCCCAATCTCTGTTCCCTTAGAGTCAGTGCCTACTATTTTTGCGTCCCCTCCGACCCAGAAACGTAAGTACGTGGAGGGAGACTGCGCTCTCTCCCTCAACAGACAAGCACTCATTCCCCACAGAAAGGCACTCGGTCAAGTGCATCATCCTCTACCGCAAAGTCTTCCACTCAACTCACTGCTGTTAATGCTCTTCAACTTGCAATTTTTGTGGTTAATCCCAACATTGTAGTAGGGTGCACTCTCGTTGTCCCTGAGTTTAACTATGCTGTTGATGCCTTTGTCTCTATATGCATCATTGCCTGATTTTCTACTGCTAGTGGTCTCCCTACACTATCGCTAGAGCTGATAATATTCTGTAAGGCTCATGAGGCAGTTGATGCTGACTTCTTGGAAAAGCCCATGTATGAGGAGCTGAACGCCCATAAGGAGCATGGGGTCTACGAGTTGGTATACTTCCAAAGCGGCTGCAAGGCTATCTCGGCCCGCTGGGTTCTTTGGCAGAATCTTAAGAAAAATTCCAAGATTAACCGATACAAGGCTAGCTTGACAACCAAATGGTTATCACAGATACTGGGAGTTGAACTTGATGAGATCTTTATTCCAATTAGGCTATATACTAGTACACGTGCACTGTTGAGTCTAATTGCACATCATGTCTGGGAGCTAGAACAGATTGACCTGAACAACATGTTTTTGCATGGATGTCTTGATGAGAGAACTTGCATGGCCTAGACATCGGGCTTCACTGACATGGCATGTAAGATCTGGCGACTTCACAGGGCCTTACACAACCTCGATCAGCTGTTGGAATATGGGGATCTCATCCACCCTTGAGAGGGATGGCTTTCAACCCAGCATAGTCGGCCCGGCGCTCTTTCTGAGCATCCCGTTTGAGCGGTTTTGCGGTCATCCTTGTCTATGTCGATAATCTCCTCATCGCCTCACCCACCCTTGAAGCTTTCCATTCATTCAAGAGACTCCTTCGCTCTGCATATAAGATGAAAGGTCTTGGTCCATCTCATGTCTTTCTGGGCATGGAGCTCAAACATGATCGCTAATATTGCATGCTACATGTGCACTGGGCAGTATGTGTTCGCAATCTTGGAGAACCCTTTGCCACCCTCCTGGTAAAGACTCCTCGTGTGTCAACCACAATGACAGGTCAGCATTTATTGGATTACACAGACCCATGACAGCTGGGAACGACTCTAGATGCCACCGGTTACCTTAGTGTGATCGGCATCCTCATGTATGTCGCCACCACCACACACGCTGATGTGACCTTCTCGGTTAACTTCCTTGCAGCAGCTACATGTGCACATCCGCTCCATCACTCTACACTGCAACAACCAAAGCACAAATATAATGGTTGAGTGTGACTGCATGCACCATTGAGAATAAAAAACACATCAACATTGAACACTACTTTTTGCGCACGTAAACAGTCACCAAGGTAAAAGCTTCCAGAAGGGAGCCCGGTGGGAGGGGTTTTCTGCCTGGACCATCTTAAAAAACAAAACAAAAAAAACAAAAAACAAAAAACAAAAAATGCGCAAGTACATTGGTGCCGTCGGAGTTCAAGTTGTATGTGTTGTCACACTTCAGTAGTGTGCAAACATTCTCACCAAAGCAATCAACAGCAAGATGTTTAAGGCAGCTATGATTGTTGTTGGTCAGTTGCGTGCTCGCAATGCGCATGATTTATATCTTGCGTGTACTTCTTGATTCGATGGTGTATCTTTATGTGGGAAGTTCGTCTATGGGTTATGGGGGAGTGCTGTTATCGGCTGGTATACACACAAGTGACCTCTTAACTTTTTACTCACACACATCACACAGGTAGCTAACAGACATGGAGCTCTCAGCCCAGAGCCTGGCAGAGGCAGTCCCAGTCCCAGTCCCAGTCCAAGTCCAAGTCCCAGTCCCAGTCCCAGTCCCAGACCCATTCCCAGTCCCAGTCCCAGTCCCAGTCCCAGTCCCANTGGGGGAGTGCTGTTATCGGCTGGTATACACACAAGTGACCTCTTAACTTTTTACTCACACACATCACACAGGTAGCTAACAGACATGGAGCTCTCAGCCCAGAGCCTGGCAGAGGCAGTCCCAGTCCCAGTCCCAGTCCAAGTCCAAGTCCCAGTCCCAGTCCCAGTCCCAGACCCATTCCCAGTCCCAGTCCCAGTCCCAGTCCCAGTCCCAGTCCCAGTCCCAGTCCCAGTCCCAGTCCCAGTCCTAGTCCCAGTCCCACTCCCAGTCCCAGTCCCAGTCCCAGTCCCAGTATTTGTCCCAGTCCCTGTCCCAGTCCCAGTCCCAGTCCCAGTCCTAGTCCCAGTCCCAGTCCCTGTCCCAGTCCCAGTCCCAGTGCCAGTCCCAGTCCCAGTCCAAGTCCCAGTCCCAGTCCCAGTCCCAGTCCCTGTCCCTGTCCCCGTCCCAGTCCCAGTCCCTGTCCCAGTCGCAGTCCCAGTCCCAGACCCAGTCCCAGTCCCAGTCCCTGTCCCAGTCCCAGTCCCAGTGCCAGTCCCAGTCCCAGTCCAAGTCCCAGTCCCAGTCCCAGTCCCAGTCCCTGTCCCTGTCCCCGTCCCAGTCCCAGTCCCTGTCCCAGTCGCAGTCCCAGTCCCAGACCCAGTCCCAGTCACAGTCCCAGTCCCAGTCCCAGTCCCAG